>JARHVA010006154.1:0-170000 GCA_037957365.1 Torreya grandis | reverse complement strand
AGGCACACTAAGGACATGAGAAGATAATAAGTATGTAGTGACCATCAACATATAGAGGACACCTATTTTCTATAGACACAAAGTTATGTGAGAAAATAAGTGTGCTACTAAGATAAAATCATGTGGGTTATTTTGAACAATAAATGTAAAATAGAACTTCATTTCTACAACATGTTCCCCATTCCTTCAAACCCCTTACAGAGCTATATGTCTACTATGAAGATTGGGTACTTGCATGAGAAATCAGTTAACACTAAAAGACTCTTTTATTTTCCTTTTATAATCTACTAGCCTACCACACCCCAATTGACATTGGCTCTATTGTGAGGCCAACTATAGAGTTTTATATTTGATTATAAAAAGGAGATGTGCTTAAATTTAGGTCTTTTAGTATGATTTGACCTATTGAGAATTTTGAATATTTCCTTTTAGATCATTACTTTTTGCTAAATGATTTGGATTTTGAGTATTTATATAGATTTTAAGATTCGTCCTCCATAAAGACTTCAAATAACCAATCAAGAGAGATAGAGTTATACACATTAATGATATTAAGGCTTTGGATAAAGGAAGATAAGTATCCAAAGATATGACTGACTAGAACACTTAGGCTTAACTATGAACCAACATGTTATCTCAAGTCTCAATCATGTGTATGCTTAATTTGTAAAAGAGAAAAATGGAGAATAAAGGAGATCCAAAGTGGACCAATAAAAGGATATTATAATGAGGTGACTTGTTTCCTAACTGATTACATGGTATAGAAGGAATGACTAAAGGGATCAAGGTTTGTATAACCAAGTCATAATAACAATTATCCATGTTTATAAAGATAAGCTAGAAAATAATCATGAAAAAGAACAAGAGGACCATAAGAAATGAACTCAAGAAGAAAAAAAAGTAATGATAAAAATAAATCCATAAGAGAACACAATTATATTATAAGTAATATAAAGTGTGAAACCAACATCACCATATAAGATAGATAATAATTTGACACATGTCAAATGATATAAAAAGATAAATGTAAAGTTGGAACACAAATCCAATCCAAATGAAAATATAAGAACACCATGCATATATTCATAAGAACTAATATATTTATCCACACACATTATCCATAACATATAATAAATCTATATGAAGTTAAATGTAAACTAATACTAATGTCTCATTGATCTTCAATGAAAGTTGAGAAAATATTTCACACCTAATATCCTCAATGGAAAATGTAGAAATGCTTAAAGGATCATGCTAATGAGGGCTATCATGTAGGGGATGCTCAATATAATTCATGGGAGTCATTTTTATGGGAGATTAATGAGTCATCAATGGGGAAGGTGCCATGGGTGATGGACTCATGGGTGGAGAAGGATCCGTGGGTGAGGGAAGGTCCATGTGTGAGGGATTCATAGGTAGAAGAATAGTAGGTAGAGAAGGGACTACAAGTGGAGATGGAACCATAGGGGGTGGAGCCACTAGGGAAGAAGGGGGAGCCTTATTTTGAGAAAAAATTGTGGGAGAAAGGTTAGAAGGGGAAAGAATGGTTAAGAGGTGATCCTTAAGATGTTATTGAAGGATGTGGTAATGATCAGTGTGATGTGTGCCACATTGGTGCCAAATACAATATACTTTTGCGTACTTAAGAAGATAATTAGGTAATACATTAAGGGGAGGTATGCCTTATCTAAGGGATGAAGAATGGTGGGATGTAAAGTGTTGATATATTATTATATTTTGTGATAATGTTTGTATGAAAGGTTATATGTGCCATGGAATAAATAGATACATCTATGAGTAGTCCTGGTAGGTGTACTCATAGTAAGAGGTGAAATAGAAGTAGAGGGATATTGTTATAGGTAATAATCTCAAGTCTAGTGACTGATAACTTTATGAATGTCACAATAAGAATAATTGACCCATTTGGTGGGTAAAGGAGCTAGTTGTAATAAAGGGAGCAAACCATCACCAAAAGAAGGTGGGGTTGGTGGAGAGACTAGACAAGGATTGACTGAAGGAGAAATAGGATCAGAAATAGGAAGAGACTTAGATATAGAGGGATTGAGAATGGAATTTGAATTGGGCTCTACTGAGGGAGGGGTAGGGTCCATATAATATTGAAGGACAATCACATGCATCTCAAGGATAATTAAGTTAGAAGGTTCATGGTATATACAATCAAAATCTAGGAGGTTAGGGGGTATATTCCAAATGATTTTAGGATGACCATTATAACCTCAAGTGGAATTGATAGGGAGTTAAGGAATTGAGATTCATAAAATATAATTCTTGGTAAAGTTCAAGGGTAGGAATATTGAATACACCATAGTCTTTAAATTGTTCAAAATTTCAAATATTACTATCACCTTAAATCTTGTATATGTCTCCATTGTGAGGAAATTTGATGCATTGGTAAGTGGAAGATGAAATTACTCTCATGCGATGAGTCCATGGCCTACCAATCAAAATGTTATAAGATAGAGGAAATTTGAATATCATAACCTTCACACAAATGGTGACAAGTGGGATGGTAATGGGGAGCCACACACAACCTAAATGAGGAAATTTAATTTAGTCATAGTGTTGCCATGTGTTGTGTAGACTTAATATTTCATTCAGAATATCCAAGGGTTATGATAAAGTCAAGAGAGGTAACATAAGTACCAAAACCCTTATTAATAAAGGTATGATTTAATTAGATATCACCAATTTGGATATTGATAAAATAGAGGAGGATCATTCACATGAAGTAGAATCTCATCAAAGATCATAGAGGCAATGGGGAATTTAAGGAAAAGAGAAGTGTCTATTATTTCATAAACATGTATGGACATCTCTTAACAATATTTTAATATGCTATCTTCTGATCAAGATAAGGTGGTTTTGTGTCCTACTAATGGAGGATGATGGATGTTCATTTCAAATAAAAGATACATAATATGGGTGCAATGATGTGGATAGGTCCACATAATTTCAAGAAATAAGATTTTATATGGGAGATTAGTGATTTCCATGATAGGATCCCATTCATCATAACCCATAAAAAGATTGTTGGAAAGAGGTTCATAATTTTGAAGGGGGTTCTAAAAATGAAGAGCCAAAGTGCATGTAAATTTATGATGATAAGACTCAAAAAGGCTTAAGTGGAAGACACATTTGTAGATTATGTTGAGAATATGGAGTAGTTGATATAGGTGTGGTTTGAGAATGGTTAGAAGAAGTGTTGATAGAAGTTTGAGTATTATTGGTAATAGGAAAAGAACTTGGAGGGATGGTAGAAATAATATGATAAGTGTTATCTAAGGGAGGTGTTGGAATTAGTTCATCAAAAGATATAAGGTCATCTTGACCTAACTCATTTAAGTGATTTGGAGAATAATATTGGATAACACAAAATGTGTGAGATAATGGAGGTGTGTAGATAGGTTGAGGATCAATGAAAGTAACCACCCTCCACATATTAGTCATATTGACCACATTCTCTTTAGGATTTGGGTCAAGAATATTGTCAATATTATTGGTAGAATGGATTAGTTTTTCTTGGGTATCTTGGTGACTTGAAAGAGTATCATTATAAATGGAAAAATAAGCATTAGCCTGATATAAAGCTTGATATTTAGTGTATTTTTCATGGGATTTGAAATCAATGTCATAGGCTTGTTGGTGTTGATGAATGATAGAATCATGATCAAAAGTGGGACCAAGAAGGAAATACATAGCTAAATTATGAATCTACCTACACGTCTCATGAGAATGACCCTAACTAGTATGAAACCAACACAATTTATTGGGATCATACCAAGATTTCATGGAATGAGTGGGATCAAGTTCTCATGAGAGAGGCCTTGGTAAACACTTTTGTAATTATACTAAGGATAAAGGTTTATGGGCATTGATGTTATTGGCTAAAGATAAATGAGGATTAGCGATGTGGTTAAGAGGGGAAGATTGTTTTGAAGTTTTCTTAGGAATAATATCTTGAATCATGTGAATGGTATCATAAGAGTTAGTGAAACCATCATTTTTAGAATGACGATTTGTGTTCTTGAGTAAAAATCAAGTACCCATAGAAGGTTGGGATGGATCAAATTTATGCATAAGGAATTATTGATTCTTTACTTGGTCAATGGCCTCTTTCAAAGTACGTGGAGAGAGAGTCCAGACTTGATATTACAACTTGGGAAAAAGAGAATTGGTAAAGAGATGGAAAAGGTTGTCATTTTACATATTATATTCACATTTGTTAGATAAATTTTTTCATCATTTAATGAAAGATTGTGTAGTTTTAGTCTCAAGCTACTTATAATTGATCAAATGGGCCAAGGTATTATTAGGGAGCTCATAAGTTTGGAACTCTTGGACTAGAGAATTAACTAAATCTTTCAAACTAGTAATAGAATGATAATTTCTTTTAGTGTACCAATCTAAATTATCACTTCTAAGAGTTTTTTCTAATAGCTTGGTAGCAGAAAATGTGTTTAATTTAACCTGTTCTTTATATAGATTTCTAAATGTTTTTAAATGAAGAGTAGGATTATATGACCCATTCTAAGAAATGGTAGGTCTGATACCTCCTATATCTATATTATAAATTTGAAATGTAAGAGGCTCATTTTGAAGATGATTTATTGTCTTATTGATAAGAGGAGTTTGAGGGATAATATTAACATGGGAATCCTAAAGAGGATTTGGGGGAACATATTTAGTATGTGTGCCCCATGGCATTTACTAAGTGTGGGTTTGAAGATGCATAAGTTGGTTTTGCATTTGCATCATTTGATTTGCATTGGTATCTTGAAAATAATTAATTTGATTAAGAGTTTGTAATAGGAGTTGATGGAATTAATTTGATTGGTAGTAGTGGCTTGGGTACCATTATGAGTGTTAGTAGGAGCTTAATAAGAACTTTTAGTAAGTGAGGCACTAGTGGCATATTTTGCTTGTGTGGAAAAACATGGACTAGTAGATGTATGAGATGAAGCATTAGAGTCATTATTACCATAGGTAGAAAATGATACACTAGTGGAAGAATTGATAAGAATGGGTTTAAAAGAGGACCACTAGATGTAGAACCTACCATGTTAGTAGAGATACTAAGCATGAAGGTAGAAGAAACCAAAGAGGAATAAGTGATGGCATGAGAAGGGGTAAAAATAGAGGGAAGAGCCTAAGAATCAAAGAATACAATATCCCCAAATCCATGTGATAATGTGGGCGAAGGTGAATGGGGTTCCTTGACCACTTTTCATGAGATGGTAAATAGTAGAAGGATCCTTTCCTTTATTTTGAGAAAACTTAATGATGAAGAAGAGAATTTTGGGTGTATACTCTAATTTAAATTAATCTTCAAGTGAGAAGAGAGGATTACAGAGTGAAGAGGAATGAGGAGGCATCCCATAATTTGTAGTGCGAGTGGATATATGAACATTACTTTCATTCAAGATAGGAGCCACAAGCTAACTATGAGATAACTTATTAGGGTTGGTAAGACTCATCATATCTATTGAATTCAACTTAGTGTTATCTTCAAATAGGAATTTCATTATGAAGGAGAGAGATTAGATAAGGAAAAGTTTATTCAAAATCAAGTAGGTAGGAAGGGATAGATAAGAGTATAGAGTCAACTGGGTTAACCTAGTAATAAAAATAGGGTCTAGATATTGAGTTATTTTAAGGATATAGAGTTAATAGGGTCAATGTAGTATTAAAAACTGAGATAGATAAAACCTTAATAATGATACAGAGTCAACCACATTAACTTATTATTTTAACTTGAAAGGTAAAAATGAGAACTTGATTAACCAAATTGACTCAATACTTTAGGCAGGGGAAAAAATAGTCTATAAGAGACTATGCCAAATAGAATGACAATGTATTAAAAATAGGGAAAAAATTGAAATGTAATTTTAATAAATAAATGAGAGAAAATACACAATAAATTAGGTTAATTAGATTGATCCCAATTGAGGCACACAACATAAAACCTTGCACCAACACTGGCTAATGTAAGTTTTTACAATACAACATATAATGAGCAAAGATCAAGAAATGAACTAAAAATTAAAGCTAACTAAATAGACATCTTTAATGTTTTTAGATTATTATAAAGTGTTATTTTAAGTGTGATAGGTAATTCGGTTGATTTCAAGGAACTAGAAATCATTCTAAGAATAGTTTTAAGATGTTTAGGTTGAAAGGGGTCTATGTTGGCAATGGTACTAGCTTGGTATTGGGGCCTAACCCCTCACCTCACAATCCTATAGTGATGAGGGTATTAGGTGCTTTACCAATATATACCATTAACCACATGTTTATACTTGGCCATAAAACCAAGTTGGCTTCCCCCTTAATGATGAAATCCAAGTAAATAGGCCTGGGTTGACAAACATTTAAATGCATTTTGAAATTATGTGATTTGGTAGTGTATGAAAGAAAGAGAAAAGTAGTACAACTAAATAGTATATTGAAAACCCACATAATTAGACAATGTGATATAATCTAAGCATGAAAACAACTAAAATTGAAAATGCAAATTAATTACTAGCAATAGTTATTAATTCCTAATTTAAACATAATACAAATTCAGTTCAAATAATAATGTATGAAAACATTACAAGAATAAAGTTGATAGAGTCAATGCTATACTATAAAAGCAATAGTCCTTAATAACTAATTCAACCAGGTCAACCTAATCATTCAAAAAAAATACATAATACAAAACTAGGTCGACTTGGTTGACCTAGTTTCTTGTATGATTGTAATTTTAAAGACTACAAACTTTACAAAAGTAGAATTATAAGGAAAAATTGAATTGAAAGAGAGAGAAAGAAAGGAATCTTGGTGGGTTGGAAGATGCTGAGAATTGTGAGATTTTTTTTGAATTTATTTGAATGCTACTTGAAATTTCTACTAATTGTGTTGACTAGCTCAACCTAGTTTTGTAATTCCTTATTTACTGAAACCTCTTAAGATGACTATACCATCTTAGTCGACCTAGTTTGTTATTTCGAAGCTGATTATGAAACTATGTTGACCTATTCAACTTGGTTTCCTCTCTAGAAGTGAATAATATTAATCTATCGACCTATTAAATCTAAGTAACCTATATTATATGAAGACCTATATATAAAGAATAGAGTCATTGTTTATGTGATTGTGTGTTAAACCTATTCACAAAAATTAGAAACTATACCGTCTTGGTCAACCTAATATCACAAATATAGAAAAATAATAAACAAAATGATAGAAATAGAAAAAACATGAAAATATAACCTTTAAGGGTAAGATTAACATAAGGTTCACCAAAATGTATGCAATCATAAATGCATCAAATCCACAAATAAATCCTAGCTTGGAGAAGATAGATCCTACTTATACTTTTGATTGGGGATATATTAGATAACCAAGAACATGACTAATATATGGATCTTCTTGGCCTGATTAGGTGATATCTTGTCACAATAATATCATTAGGGAGGGTTCCAAAGCCTCCAATCAATAAAAACCATGAAATAACCCTAATTAATTATTATTCTTTCATATTCACTATAGTAATAACAAGTAAATCAAAAATCTAATCTAGTTCTCACCAAAGCTTGTGGCACAAAGTGGTGGTAATAAAAAATAAAATTAAACATGCATAAGAGACATATAATCATGTCAATTTATATAGAATCCTAATTCATGGAAGATAAGTACAAATACATATTTATCTACTCTTATAAAAGAGGAACAAACTTAGGAATACTTACCTTTAAATATGAACCCATTGAGATTCAATCTCTCCCTTGTCCAAGGTGCTTCACAAGAGGTTATTATTGTATTTAAATATGGTAAGGTTAAGTCAGATCTAGGCTACACAACCTATCAATGCATCAAAAAAAGACTTCTCCACAAGATAAGATCCATTATCTCCAAAGAAAGTATGGAAACCCTAAGCTTTCTCCTCAAGTAAAATGGTGGATAAGTATATGTGCAATATCTCTTACTTCTTCTCTTCTCTAAATAATGGTGAAATTATGTGTACATATAGGTAGATTTAACCCTAAACCCTTCCAAATGTTTTGATCCTTATGGTTGACCCAATCGACCTAGTATCACTATTGATAAAAACTCACTAGATCATGGGCTCGGTCAGCCAAGAGTTGACCTAAAACCTAAATAAGTTTCACTAATAAGAGTATAAGGTTAACCCAATTGACCTAGTCATGTAAACTATCAAATAGGGTTTTAGGTTGGGAAAAGGGTTACTAAAAGTGTTAAATGATTAGAAGAGTGTATAGGAGAGAAGAATAAGCTTAGGGGAATGGTTTTTAAGAGACAAGTGTGTAAATAATAAGTGGAAAAAATGTTAACAATCCTATGAAGAACTAATGGTTTGCCCACACTTTCCTAGTGCACCCCTTAAGGCATGCATTCAGAGATATTAAGACTCTATTGGTTCCTTCAAGATAAAGATCATCAAGAATTGATAAAATTTTGAAAATATTATGTGTTTACAGAATCAACAAATGAAGAGGTTAGTACTACCTCAATTTAGCAAGCCTCCTCCCTAGTTAGGAAGGCTGTTATTTATTATAAGAGAAAGCCAAGGTCTTCTCCCCTCATAGAGAACCTAGTTTTTGATGAATCACAAATAGACACAACATCAATTCAATAATAAATAGAAATAGAACAAGAAATAGATGAAGAGGAAGAATTGGAAATATCAAAGACACTAGCCTTATGGATAACAAAGGGAAGTCACCAATCAAAGATGATAAATCAGGTAATAAGGCTCATCCTTCAGTCTATTCTTCCAAATTTTCCTCTTATGTTCTCATTTTGGGTACAGTTGCCATCAGTGTTGTCTTGAAAACACCTTTTCTCACTCCAAAAGTGGAGGATGTTTCTTCTACCACTATTGTTTCAATTTCCCCCATAATTCTAGTTGTCTTTGTTGTTTCCACCACTATTAACATTCCCTTTAGAATTACTATAGTTCAAACTAAGATTAAAAAAAGGGCCTCTAAGAATATTGAAACAACATTAGCTAAATCCCAACTCCATATATCTTCCACACAAATCAATTTTCCAATGCCTTCCACTAGCTCCTCCCAAGATACTATTTTTATATCCTCAGAGAAGGCCAAAAGGGGGAAATAAGTATATACAATCCATCCATTCTCCTAATATGGAAGTGTGTATTGGTCCAAAATCATATGGCCCTCCCTTCTTAACTCAATACTTAAAATAGCCTTAAAAAATCATCAAAATATCAATTGGTGGAGGATACAATTGAGGATACATATGCAATAAACCCAACCCAACTAGTCATCCCTCCATAGTTAGTTGATCTTAGATCGAAGGCTTCCCAAAAGCCTAATTTCAAAATCATATAATTTTCATCAATAACCTCCTTATTTGATAAGCCCTTAGAAATAATCCAAAGGGTTAGGAAAATAAAATTAGAGGATGAATATTGGAGGGAGATCATTCTTGAAGAAAGACAAGAAGTTTTTTCCTTGTCCAAAAGGAAGAATAGATAGTTGGGGTAGTCCTCATATATAGAGGACTTTAAGTATCTTATAGAAAATCATAAGGATTATATGATATAATTACATGATGAGACTAAAATGGATAGATATGAACTTGAAAAAGAGATAAATTAAATCAAATATAAGAATCAAATAGTGCATATGCCTCAAGCGATTGAGATTGAAGTCTAGTAGGTTGCATTAAAATGTTACAATGTTCTAATGTAATTGAGGTAACGAGGGTAGAATTAGCCCCCTATATTATAGATATCCATAGATTATTTAATTATTTGAATCAAGATTAAAATAAGTTGAAATTATTGATTCTTTATACTACTAATAAGGCATATGGGAGGGAGATCATCCTTGACTAAATGCCACCATTGGAGGCATCAAATGCCCTCAATTTGGTGGTGATTAGAACACAAGATGCCAAAGAGTGGATTAAAAATATTGGGGTAGTAATGCCCAAGTATAAATAACATGAAAATCTCATCTTGAAGATCTTATATGAATTAAAATTATCAAAGGCAAGGGATACTACTAGTAAGCTTATCAGTAGAATTAACTTTGATCAACTCCCTCAAGAAGCATTTGACAATTTCAAACAAAGTTTATAGGGGTTGGCACTTGAATATATTTAAGCCAAGTTGAGTTATACAATAAATAAGGTGATGTAAGTGGAAATATTGAAAATAAACTTATAGAATACAAAATCATAACATGCCAAGCTCTTTGAGTAAGTTAATAGGGTACATAGACCCTCGCTACTTAACTTAGACATCATCAAGTAGAAACATGATGCAGGACAAAAATGTTATCTAGATTTGGAGGTGAAGGATAAGAATGATGATACAAATTCCAATTAAACACAAGTATCTACAATAATGATTCTTATAACCAATGCATCTATGAAAACATCCACTTAGCCTTAGTTGAAAAGGCTAGTTTTGTGTATATAAATTAAAAGGCATTAAGTTTTTTACTCATAGTATACTTTTGTTAGAATTTGAATAGAATGTTTCCTAAATTATTTTTAAGCATGAAAACATTGTATCACATTCTAAAGTCTAACTTTAATTTTTGATAATCATAAGTTAGCTATATGTATACATTACATACAATTTTTAAGCTAGAGTTAGAACTAGAGTTCTAATTATGCCATGTAATCATAAATTTACATGCACTTGGAGGATGAGATGAACCCTCCCGAAGTCTATATGAATAAATTTAACCCTCATTTTCAAAGGTAAAAAAATTCAATACAAAATCAAAATCAGTTTTTGATTGTCATTCATGTGTTGTATTTTCTCTCCAAATTTTGTGTAATTAGGTTTGATCATGGTTATTTAATTCAGTAATTCTTAGTGTTAAACATTTATGAGGAATTATCTTTGTCATGATTAAAATGATAGATTTAGATGTCTAATAGCTATTGAATAATTAGCAATTACATTAGTTATTTACAAGTAACTTGATTGTTTCATCTTTATAAGTGTATAGAGGTTTTTTTTCAATGATATAGTCTTTTGTATATGTGCAATAGATATCCCAGATACCTCTTGCATCCAAGTCATAATATTTTGATTACGAGTGTGAAAAAACTACCCCAAAAGGAGAAACCTTTGACTGAGATCTCTTAGTTTCTTATATAAAACTATCCTAGATGACTTGACCATGTTTGTATGTGTGTGTGTGTAATAGTTGCTAGCAGTAAACATTGGTTATGAAATCACTTGTCCATGAATAATCTAGCCAAAAATATAATTCATGAAGTCATAGAGTCCTCTTTTTTAAATATACTCTTACTTCTATTTTTGGATTTTATTATGATATCTCCCCACTCTAGATTATTAGCCACCCATCCACCAACTCACCTAGTTTTGACTTTCTTTTAGACTTCATCTATCTATACATAGTCTTGGTTAACAACCTGCATGCCCTACCTACTATTCCATCACCTAATTTTTCAAATCACATACCTAAAACTCATGCCTTAGATTGGATTTTACCTACATTGAGATCTTAAAACATTAGAGGCTACCTTATTACAAATTCATGTGCAAAAAAATGGCATCAACATTTTTTTTGGCATTAGGAAGGCCCAAGCCTTTTGATAAAAGAGGTTAGTTTCTACATGGAGTTATGTTGGAGTCACCTAGGGGAGTGACCAAATCTATTTCTCAAGCTAGTCTTCTAGTCTTACCCTTGTCAAATGATAAAATACCCAAATTTGTATAACTACCCTTGTCAATAACAGAGTCATAACACCTTTCCTAGTAAGAAACACTCCCCTTGTTAATCATCATATGGCTCGACCACATTGGTTGGTTGGATATGATATTACCATCTTAGGGGATGTGCATGACCTATCAAGGAATCTTGAAAAGTATTTACCATCTTTATCTCCTTTAGATGTTCCTTTAGAAGGTATAATGGTAGAAAAAACTTAAAGTCTTTCAAAGTTGCATTGAGATTGATGAATGTTATTAATGAATATGTTGGATGCAAAAATTTTCCTTTCACACTAATGGATACTTCTTATGATTGATACCTAAATCTATAATAGAATTCCATTACTTCTTAGAATGTGTGTCAAGATACTTTCCTTGCATAGTTTGGGTAGATCACCATCTCTAGTTTGATACACTAGCACTTTATTAGTAGGAAGAGGGAGCCCAACACACCAATTTGGGCTTTCAATGTAATATTTTATAGTATGTATACTTTGTTAAGATTGGTGTATAAACTATCAAAAGTGTTGGCATTATAAATGTACAAGAATGATCTATATCTAATTACTGCAATCTTTTTATGAAGGGCTACTGATATCAACACTTTGGCATTGGCCTATGAAGAAGCCATCAAAATTGATAGATAGGCTAATCAATAGGTGCCTAGCACAGCTAGTGTTAATAATGATCTCCCAACATTGAATCCAGTTCCACATTTGAATCAAAAAATCCCTATGTTCAATCAGAACTAGTTATACACACCACCTCTTCTGATTCAAACATCATATCCAAATTATAGTTTCCTAAACAACTATGCACCTAGAAATGGTTACCATCAAAACCAACATTTATCTCCATCCCCTACTACAGTTGTCTAGGGCAAAAACTCTATTAAATCAAATCTAGATGTCATACAAAAAATGGTTCAAAAGTGAAGCAATAATTTCCTCATCATGTAAAGAAAGATGGGTAACACTAATATCCCAAATAATAATCAAAATTATAGATTTTGATGGCCAATTTTGGCCCACATACAATGTTTCTACCTGAATGGATGAGATTATCAGATTTATAGATGGAATGAGTGGTCCAAAGATCACATGTAGCTTTCAAATCTTTTGAAACTCTTTAATTAAAATTAAAGTATAGTATGTAAAATTTTGAGGAAGCAGGTTCTCATTGTGATCAATGTAGTCAAGACCATGGAATGAGCTTGCACAAGCCTTAAAGACTCATCAAAGCTTTAAAAGATCAAACAATTGTTCCTAAGAGAAGTATAGAATAAACAGGCTATCATTACACATCACAGAGAAATGAACATACTATTTTGCTTGTATATTTTATAATTATGCTTAGAAAACCTCTCAGGTCAAAAGATCACATGGACATGAAGTTTTTCATTCCTAGATCATCGTATGTAAGTTTGGTATCTTGATGAGATTACTATCTCAGAATATAAGCCTTTAAAGTTAGACTTGAAGAGTGAAAAATACACATAGACATCAAGTTTAAGCCTTATAAAATAACCATTTGGATTTAAAAGTTCACAATGATGAATGTAAATCTAATAAGTATCAAGATCTTATGTGCCTGAATGAAGATATAATGACATGCATTGACTAACAAGGCTAGTGGGCCCAAATAGATTAATGGAACATGTTTAATCTTACCAAAGCAAATCAATGGTGAGTGAGAAGTCAACAAGTCAATGGATCTTGAAGATAAATGTTCAGTTACCAAGTGTCATAATCATGGTAAATGTTAAGTAAATCAATAATACATGTTTGAGTTATGAAAAGGAAGATTGATGGTGTGTTTAAGGTCAAGAAGTCAATAAGATCAGATTAAACATAAGGTTGACATGTGGCATAAGAATGGAAGTAGGTAGATGATAGTGTATCCTAAGAATAAACATGTAATTTCTAAGTCTCTTAATCAGGATTGATGACCAGTGTTAAAAGTCAAAAGCTAGGGTCTTCATAGATAATAATTGTGACCTAGGTCAAAATAGAAGTAAGTCTTACAAGGATCATCCTATCACCATTAAAACTCAGTCAAATTTCATAATTAGACACAATCATATAGTCAAGATGGTTATGATGAAGTTCCATCACCATTAAATCATAGTCTTGATCTCTGATTCAAAGATTTAGAAGGCACATTTTCTAGGGTTGTAGTATTGTTTTATGATTGTGATCATTGCTCTTTAAAGAAGATCTATGTAAATAATGAGTTCTCAGCTTTCATAAATGCTCAAATTCAAAAATAGGTCTTTTTAGGCCTAATAGAGATCAAAGATGGGAAGTTGGCTTTTGAAATGAGGTTAAACAACATGCATATCTCTATTACAATTATGGTTATATGGAAACCAATAAATGGGATCCATTTTCATCTATAGTAAACCTATGATCAATTTTTAAAGTAGGGGTAAATATATAGTTATGGAGAAATGTATCATCTATCAACATGACTATACCCTCTACAAAACAGATACTTACCATCACTCAAAGTAGACATGGCATGGCTCTATCAGATTTAAGATATGAAGATTTTGTCTTCATAAGTAAGTCAAGTGGGAGATGGCATAGAAGATCAAAGCAAATGGATTTGGGGATTGGAGAATACAATGGACCATTTAATTACTATTTAGATCTTAAGTATCTTTCTTCCTTGAAAGGATCATGACTCATCTTCTACTAAATAGATTATTATCTTCTAGTGTATTTCTCAACCAATGAGAAGAGCTTGAAGACTATTAGAGAAAATTAAGACTATTTTGTCTATGATGTTTTAACCCTAATTTGATACAAATATGGTGGATATTTCATTAAAATTGGTATATCATTGATTATTCTTGGTTAACATATTCCCTCTTTTCCTTTTCTCTATATTACCCATTCTTTCTCATTTATAAAAGGATGCTCATTTTTGTGATTATCAGGGGACTCTCTAAGATATTGAAAAATATGCTCATCTTGATTAGGCTAAACCCTATAAAGCATTTGTAATAACTACCTCTTGATTAAATAAAATACTTTACCTATATATTACCTTAGATTTCTGTTGAGTGAGTTGTGCATGATGGCATAGTGAAGGACAATCTTCCTCATCCATTGTCCTCCTTTTTGACCTCCTTTAGGATATTTTTCAATAGATTGTGGGTTTGGATTAGATTTATTCTTGAACCTAGTCCATGAAATACTTATGTAATTAGCTATTCTATGAGGTTTTGTGAGATAACATTATCTTATGTTAATCTAGTGTGGGTTCAAGCTTATGAAAGTTTCCCATTTTTATTTGGTGCATCAGATTTTAGCCTTCTTAGAAGCCCTTACCCATTTTTAACCCTTTTACCTATAGTATTATTAGTTTAGGTAATCCATTAGAATTAATTCAACCTTCTCCAAAGGTTTAGCCCTATCATAGGTTACCCATAGCCTAGGGTTGTCCCAATATTAAGGATTAGTCAGATAGAGCCTAAAGAACTCTCTCTAAGGCTATAGATTAATGCCATAATATTTTTTGGTATGCCTAGTGGGACTTTAATACATTTTTAATCTCATTGAAAGGTTCTTGGTGTTTTATTTTGGTGCAATAATCCTTTGGAAGCATATTCACAAACATCAATGGTGACTCCACTATGAACATTAGCTAGTATAAGCAGCCTAGATGCCTAATCACCATTATTTGGTATGTATCATCCCCCATTTAATCAAAATGAATGTTATTTCATTACTTATCTTTCATATCAAGTTAAAAATGTTTATGGCTTCACTCTAAGTGACCTCAAGATTAAATATATCAGGGTTGTCAGAATTTTCCTCTCTAGTCAACAAGAAACAAGCCTTAGGGAGATATGAATTGATTTTGAAAAATAATAAAGACAAGTTGATAGGGAAGAATAGTATTATAATAAATATCAAAATATTTAATACCAAGCTTATGTTTAGTAGTAGGAGTTGATGTTTCAAGAAGAATAATTGGTTAGGAAAGATCAAGCCAAGAGGGAAAATGACTATCAATTGTTCTTGAGATAGAGAGAAGCTAACCCTAGACCCTAACTACCCTCTCCTACTCATGCTCAAACCTAGCCCTTTATCTTACCTTTTCAAAGCTCATCTCTAACAAGATTCAATCCAATAATTAAGGGTCATTTAGTTAAAGAATATCAATTTATTTCATCATGGATATTCTCCTATGCCAATGACCCTGATTGTGTCATACCCTCTCTTATGAAACCACCCTCTCCCACACCCATTCAAAAAAAAGGAGGTGTCCAAAACTTATGCTTTCCCCTCATGTAAATTAATCGAGGAGGACACAAATAAGAAAGAGGAAGTGCTAGCTAAGGTATTCCATGAACTAGTTCAAGAAAAAGATGTGTTAGTTAAGCTCAATGATCTTTCCACACAAAATTTAGATTACTCTATCTTCATCCCCCAAGAGCCACCAAAGAGAGCCTTCAAAGTCCCTAGTTGTAAAGATACTCTCCTAAGCTACAATTAAGGTAAACTTATTCACCCTCCCACCATCTCCCTCTTAGATAAAGAGCCTAGTCTATAAAGAATAGAGGAGGATCTTGTAAGCATAGGTAAAATTGAAGAAGATAACACAAGTGTCTATGATGAGGAGATCATGGTAGGAAGCCCAATACATTTAGAGGAGGAGAAATTAGGTTTGGACTAGATATTATGGCATGGATTGACAATGATGAATTAGAGCCTAAAGGCATTATTCATGCCTTGATATTTGAAGGGAGGTGTATTTAGGATGCATATGAGAGCAAAGGGGATCTTTATTTTTTATAGGAAATTCCGTTTGGTATGGGTAAGGATGAAGATGAGGAAGAAATAGAGAAAAAGAGGATCAAGATGAAGTATGGAAACAACTATACCAAGACTTCATAGACTAAATAGAGGTTCTAAACTAGCCTATGCCTCTTCTAGAGACTAAAAATGAACTTGAAAATTAGGTTAAATAATATAACTAGTCTTAAGATGAATTGTCTATTGAAGGTAGTACTAATGTTTTCAATAATAAAGGAGAATGGTTAAATCCAGGGCCACAAGAACATTACATTTAGAACCTTATATGGGTTGATGAGCTACCATATGGATCCTTTTAAATTAAGAAAATAAAGGATGGTGTTGAACTTGGCATTATCCCTGATGGCCAAGAGGAAGCTACCTTTTGGGATGACTTAAAGGTTTTTGGCATAAGCCTAGATAATCAACCTTCATGTTCAAAGAAGCCATCAAATGAGGAGGTTTTAGGTGATCCTATAGTCCATTTTGGAGAAAGCCTTAAACAAATGGATGATTATGTCTACATTAGAGACATGTTTGTCCCATTTCATCCATTTAAGAACATGCCAAATGAGTCAAAAATCAATAATATTATCCCACCTATAATGAGATCTCAAAAGCAAGGTGTTCTCCATCCTCATTCACCATAAGTGAGTGATGATAAATATTTTCCATTTGATCTAGGAGGAAGATACTTGTAATTTATATCCCTATACATATTAGATTATATTTCATACATTCCTCTAAGTGACTTTGTGCACATTTATTTAGTAGTTTAGTTGTTGTTTTTCATTCCTCCATATACCTACATGTGATTACCTTTGTTTTGTTTCTTATTGTTCCTATTGCTTTAAGAGGAAATTATCCAAAGGGGAAGCCTTGCATCATTTCATATCATCTAAGATCAAATGCTTGTGACTCCATGCCTAATGGATCAAACAAGGCAACTAGTCTGGGTTCTCAATCATAACAGGCATGCTTCTCCATGAGTTGGCAAAGATGTTGGCTCAACATCTTTGCCAACATATAATTTTTTTCTTGAATAGATGAGTTGAACAAATTTCTAGATGGAATGAGTGGTTTAAAGATCACATGTAGCTTGAAAATATTTTGAAACACTTTAAGTAAACTTAAAGTGTGTATGTCAATTTATAATGAAGCAAGTTCTCATGGTGATCAAAGTAGTCAAGATCATAGAATGAGCTCACATAGGCCTCAGAGACTCATTAGATATTTTAAATATCAATCAATAGTTCCTAGCACAAGTTTAGAATAACTAGACCATCATTGCATGCCATAGATAAATTAACAGATTAGTTTACTTATGCATTTTATAAGTATGCTTATAAATCCTCTCAAGCCAAAAACTCATATGGACATGAAGTTTTTTATGCCTAGATCATCCTCTAAAAGTTTGGTATCTTTATTATCTTGTTATCTCAAGATATAAGCCTTTAAATTTAGACTTGAAAAGTGAAACATTCATGTAGACATCAAGCTTAAGCCTTGTAAAATAGTCCCAATGATGACTGTTGTGCTGATAAGTGTCAAAATCTTGGGTACTAAGTGAAGATCTAACATTGTGTGTTAGTTGACAAGGTTAATGGGCCTAAATAGATAAATGGAATGTGTTTAATCATACCAAAGTAGATTTATGACAAGTAAGAAGTCAAAAAGTTAGTGGATCTCAAAGACAAATGAATAGTTTCCAAGTGTCATGACCATGATAATTGTTAGGTAAATCAATGGTACACATTCAAGATATGAAAATGAAGATCAACAATACGTGTAAGTTCAATAATTCAACAAGCTTAAATTAAATATGAGGTTAACATGTGGTGCAATCATAAAAGTATATAGACTAATAATGTTTCCTAAGGATAAATGCATAATTTCCAAGTTTTTTAATATTGAAATCTTAGACCAAGATCAATGGCCAATGTCAAAATTTTAAAGCCAGGGACTTCATAAAGAAAAAATGCTACCTAAGTTAAAATGGAAACAAGTCTTATAAAGATTTTCCTATCTCCATTATATCTTAGTTGAATGTCATAAGTAGACACACTCATCTAGTCAAGATAGTTATGAAGTTAAATTACCATTAAATCATAGTCTCATCCTTTGGTTCAAAGATTTAGAACTTAAAGGGCCCATTTTCTAGGGTCACATTATTGTTTCATGACTATGATCATTTCTATTTAAATAATATATATGCAAATAATGAATTCTCAGTTTCCATAAATGCTTAGAGGTAAAAATAGGTCTTTCTAGGCCTAATAGAGATCAAAGATGGGTAGCTGGTTGTTGAAATGAGATCAAGCAACCTATGTATCTCCATTCCAATTATTTCTATATGAAAACCAATAAATGGGATTGGTTTTCATCTATAGTAAATCTATGATCAAGTTTTAAAGTACGGGCAGATATATAATTATGGATAAATGTGTCATCTATTGACATGACTATATCCTTGACAAAGTAGGTACTTACCACTACTCAAAGAAGACATGGCATGGCTCTGTCAGATGTAGGATATGAATATTTTATCTTCAAAAGTAGGTCAAGTGGGAGATGGTGTTGAAGATAAATGCAAAGCGATTTATGGATTGGATAATATAGTGGAGCATTTAATTGTTGTTCAAATCTTAAGGATTTTTCTTCCTTGAAAGGATCATAACTCATCATCTACAAAACAAATTCTTCTTTTCTAATGTATTTCTCAGCTAATGGTAAGAACTTAAATGCTATTGAATCAAATTAAGGCTATTTTATCTATGATTTATTAACATTGATTTTATCAAAAGATGGTGGAACATTCATTAAAATTGGTATCTCATTGATTATTCTTAGTTAACACGCTCACTCTTCTTTCTTCCCCCTTCCTCTATATTAACCATTCTTTCTCATTTGTAAAAGGATGTTCATTTTTGGGAGCATTAGGGGACTCTTTGAGATATTGAGAAATATGTTCATCTTGATTAGGCTAAACTGTATCAAGCATTTGTAATAACTACCTCTTGATGCAATACAAGACTTTATTTACCTATATCTTTCTTTGGATCTACATTAAGTGATTTGTGCATGATGGTATAGTGAAGGAGAATCTTCCTCATCCATTTTCCTACTTTTGGACCTCCTTTAGGGTGTTTTTCAAGGTATTGTAGGTCTAGATTAGTGTTCTACCTAAACTTAGTCTATGAAACAATTATGCAATTAGTGGGTCTATGAGGTTGTGTGAGCTAGCATTATCTTGTGTTGATCTAGTGTGGGTTCAAGCTTGTGGTAGTTTCCCATTTTTATTTGGTGCATCACCTTTTAGCCTTTTTAGGAGCCCTTTCCCCCTTTTTAACCCTTTTTTGTTATAGTAGCATTAGTATAAGTGATCCATCAAAAGGAAGTTGGACTTATTCAAAGGTTTAACCCTATAATACATTACCCACAACCTGGGGTTATCCCAATATTATGGCTTAGTGAGAGGGAGCTTGAAGAAATCTCTCTAAGGGTGCAGATTAATGTCATAATAGGTTCCAAAGGTATAATAAACCCTTTAATAGGCCTATAAATAATGTAGAATACTCTATCAAGCCTCTAAAAATTAATATAGTGGGGACAATTATTGGCCAAAATTATCCTATATATGAAAATTTTTCCTATATGGATCAGGCCACTCTCTTTTACCATTAAGTAACCTTCTATCCCCATGACTAGTCTCTTTTTAGTCCTGACTTGATGATGTCATGTAGTATCTTAAAAGGCCTTCATGTGGTGTGAGAAGCTAAAAAGATTCCTTATGCAATGGATGATCTAATGGTGGAAATATAATATAAACCTCATGACCCTACCTCATGCCCCTTATGATATTTTGAAACACTTTAAGAAAGTTTGAAGGTGAATTCGTAGATTTTGAGGAAAAAGCCTAAAAATGGGTCTCAAATTATAAGTGAAGGATATAACTACTTTCTAGGGTGTTTGAGCATTCAATTCCATGAATTAGGCTTAAAAAAAGTGTTGAATATTCCAATGTGTCAAAAATCATGTCTAGAGAAGATAATTTACCCCAAAGACCCCTAAAAGTGGATTAGATGACTGTAGGTCTTCTAAATAGAGTTTTCAAGTCAAAAAGTGACTTTTTAAGGAAGTAAAATTAGTTTTGACTTAATCCCACCTCATTATGGTGTTTTTTGCCTAGTTTTACATGTCCAAGGCCATTTCAATTCATTTGGAGTGGAGGAGAGGAGTTTGGGAGCAAAAATGATGCATTTTGGAGCCTTTTAGAGCTTTGGCTAAATAAATTTTTGAAGGTTTTGCTTAATGTAGAGACTTTAGTATCATATTCAATAATCCATGGTTTCCCTAACATCCTCTCCTAGGCATATAAAATCATATTCAATCACAATAACAAACATAGGTAAGGAAAACCTATTAGCTACAAATTAGGCATGAAATAGGTTTTATACCATTAATGGAGTACCAATAATTTTATAAGGTTTACCAAAGTAATGAAATGTCATTTAAATCATAAAAAATATTTTCCAAATGTTTTATTTAATATTCAAACTTATATTTCTTCATGCTAAGGAAAATCCAATTTTGGCAGTCTTGGACAGCTCTAGGAGAGCCTCAGGTTTTCACTTGGTATAGTAAAGGGAGAGAGAGAGAGAGAGAGAGAGAGAGAGAGAGAGAGAGAGAGAGAGAGAGAGAGAGAGAGAGAGAGAGAGAGAGAGAGAGAGAGAGAGAGAGAGAGAGAGAGAGAGAGAGTTGAGTTAGGATATTATGGGAAGTTATATTTACCCTAATTTAATTCCAATTTATTTCATTTGTGGTCTGGTTCATCTCCCCATATTTATGAACAATCACTAACAGTGCAGGGGTGTGTATATGACCTATTCATCCAAATATGGTCCAAGTTGTCTTTTGTTTCTTCACTTAAAAATTCAATGAGGAATAATGGTTTTAGGTGAGTCATTTTAGGGTAAAGTATGACCTATTATAATTGTTTTTATTATCTAACTCCTTCGAAGGAGGTACTTATGGCATAAACCTTATTTATTATGACCATTTAATGGAGACAAACCTAGGTTAGAAGGCTAACAGACACTCCAAATCCTTAAGCCACATAAAATTACTCAATTGATATTTTCCCATCAATACTAAGTAGTTCATCAAAGCCATGATAGGTCAAATGGGGACTATTATTATGTGGAAAAACACTATATGTAGTAGTCTTAGTCCTGTCTTAGAATGACAGGAAGTAATGAGTTGTTTTAAGAGATTCATTTGAGTGGGATTCATGAGAACTAAGTGATGAAATCATCATCCTTTTCAAATTTCTAATTAATATGGAGATATCCAATCATTAAATTCTTGTCTTTGTCAAGAAATATATTGTAAAACCCTTATTATCTTATATTAAGTTTTCTCAGCATTTTTTAAGATCTTAACATAATCATAGGTTTCATTTATATTATGTATACCTCCTCTAAATGACTCCAAACTGATATGCCTTTTTGTACATGTTCCTATGCCTATTTAGGACTTGCAAGTTGGTACCAACATATACTCTTCATGATTTTTTACCTCCATCTTGTTACCTTCATCCTCATTGCCTTGTCACTATCATTCCCACTATAATAAATCTCCTTTACACCCTCCATTCATAGTTCTGATCTTCCATTCACATCACCACTTTAAATATCACCTTCATCTCTTTTAAGAACTATCAACAAAGTTTCAATGGAGTTTTTTAGGTTTAATGATAAACTAGGGAGGTTGTGTAGACCTTAAAAGCATTACTTGACAGTCATACACCTCATAAATGACTACCTACATCCATATTTTTGGATTAGGCAGTGATATGAGGTTGAGGTGTATTCAAGGTTGCTTGGAAGAGAGGTAAAAGTCATTAAAATGTATGGAACCATGGCAAGTACCAAAGGATATATTAAAAAATAATAAAGGAATTGGGTTTCCATTTGTAAAAGCTACCTTAAAATATGTATAGTCAATCCTATTAGTATGAATGCTAAGGAAGTTGGATGTTCAAATGATAAAATGTTACTCAAGAACCTAGGACATAGTATGGGATGATGGATATAATTCCATCATGTTAAAATCAAGAGTGAGGAACTAGGTAGCTAGGAATGAAAAATCAACTTTGGATTATTCATCTATATCCAAAGACCAATGGATAAACACAATGAAATGCAATGTTATAGTGGTATGAGAGGGTTATGGAGAGGATAATGCATTAGTGAAGAGTGAAATGTGGTCTCAAATAATCATATAAGTATATTAAATAGACACACATATCTCATAATGAATCAAAGAGACGAAATATGGTACTTTGGGAAAAATTAGCATCTGAAAGGGTATCCATTAGTGATACCTATAGCCATACTCAAAAAGCCTTAAAGAATGACTAGTTTGGTGAAACTAAGTCATGTTTCTCAGCACATGATTGAATAAATTGAATATGGAATGGTATAAGAGGTTTATAAGGTGATATTATGGTGAATTTCAGGTTTTAAGGCATACATAATAGCCTATAATACTTCTAAATTCTGAGACGACAACACATAGTCATATCATAGTCCTTGAGACTAGTCATGTAAAGTGAAATACAAATTGCCAAGACTATAATATGAGAGTGATGTTTTTTCAATAAATGGATGGTTATAATTCCTTAATATAATTACATAATAATGTAAACACATTACACTCACTAATATCTACACCTACATGTTCTTTTCAAATAGTGACCTACATCTAGCTTGACACTTGATGATTGAACAATCTTAGAACTCAAAGCTAGTCTTGAGTTTCATGAGTGTTTTATGAATAAGAGAGTAGTCTATTTTGATATAATAGGGTTTCCATAACCTCAGGATACTATCCATAATTTAAATTCACATATTTTGATATATGGAAACCTACAAGCTTACTAAACTCAGAGTTTCACCTACATAGCATTTTAGTGCTTGGGTAAGCCAAGTATGTAAATTACTTAATATAAGGGAGTGGTATTAATATAAAAAATTTAGAGATTTATATTAGTTAATTTTATTGTCTAATACACTCACAATTTCCTAGTATGGTAGAGGTTACTTGTATTGGACCTAGCCTGGGGTGACAATCCATACAATCTGAATCCTTGATTGTCAACCAATGATATGTAAGAAGAGATCATGAGAGGATGGGTAGTTATTGTTTTTCGGAAATGGTAAAACAATAAATATTTATTTTAATATTAAATAACCATTTTTTAATTTTTAATTCTATTATATCATCTCTTAGGAGGTTGTATACACAAAATATTCAGGCAGTCCTTTATACTTCTAATTATGTTCTCACATGTGTGGTATGAAGGTCTCCATCTTAAGATTGATTTAGAAATGAATAATATGATATAAATGTTAAAATAACTATAAATTTGGACACATAATCCTTATTTACACCTTGAGGTGTAAATTTAAGTAAGGTTTGGTTGATAACTCAGTCAACTCTTTACACAGTCCAATTTTAGGCTAGTTTGAAGGAGAATTGAGAGGTTAGAGGTCCTAAAGAAGTGGTCAAAATTTTACATTTATCACAAATGGTATTAATTACTCAAGATAAATATTAATGGTCTAAAATTTACCAAATAAATAGGTAAAATATCATCTATTTTATTTTATAAGTCAAGTACTCTTGAAAGTCAGACATCTTGCCAACCTAGTGAACAATGCAAGTCATATTACAATGCATAGTAAGAGGTATTGGAGACATTAGGGAGTGATGAGTAAGTTGTTTTAAGAGATTAATAATTTTTTAAGATAAATTACACATGTTCAAACCAACTAAAGTGGTCAAGAAGGATCCAAAAACTAGTCTATAGTCATCCATTTCGTGAAAATGCACCTACAACATTATAAAAGGCAGACATATCATCAAGCTTAGGGATTTGATAGTAAAATGATATAAAGTATTTAAATGTTAAGATTTTTTTGAAGAGAAATTAATAAATTTGGACATAATGAAAATATATAAAACTAATGAAGGAATTGATTTTCATCTATAAGAGACTTGTGTTCAAGGTTTAAAAATGGACAATGAAGGCAAAACTATGGAAGAGAATCTTATGTGAGGAATGGTAAGGAGTTAAGATTTAATGAGGTTGATAAGGGTGGAGTAAGGTAATAAATACCTCTTCTAGGTCTTATTTTGTGTAAAATTTCCTATAACCAATGAGATAGATATTAGACCTCTTTAAACCTAATACAGTCAAGTAGAAAGAATTCATTCTTGCACATTCAAGTGAGATCTTCTTGGAAAAGTGGAGAAAATTATTTGATAAGGTTTTATAATGATTATAGAGGTATTTTTGGGTTAATTAATATCCCAAAAAACTTTTATATAATTCAAAAAGACCCTACATAAGTCAAAAATCATTTATTAACCCTTTCGAGTCTATGTAGGAAGAGAAAATGCTAAAGTAGGGGTTTGAAGGAAAAAACCATTTATAGGGAGTTTACAATAGAAAAAAAGGCTATAAATTTTTAATCTTTTGTAAATTATGGTCCTTCAAGATATATAAAAGTTTTCAATGTGGTATGATGAGGTACAATACAAATATTTGAGCCTGAGACAAACTAGCCTACAAGGAGACCTAATTAGAGGGGTTTATTGTTAGAAGAATGGTCTAAAAGGAGGTTTTGACCAAGAAAACTGATTCAAAGGTGTATCTTGATAAAAAAAATTTATCTTTTTTGAGTTTTATTTATTCTTGATCAACCTCTATTCCTCTGTACATGCCAAAAAACTAGAAAAAGGGGTTATAGGAGGCATCATAGGATCTAAGTGAGTTTTTTTTAGTTAGAAATGTTAGATTTTTTCCAAGTTGATATACATATAAATAATAAATTAAAACCATTATGAATATTTTTTTTCCATCTATATGGATATTTCAAATTCATATTTGTAATAAAACACACCTACAACCACATGTGAGTAGGTTTCCTTCAAGCTAGTTCATGCAAGTTGAGATTTAATGATCTATAAATTAGGTTTCATGTTCAAGAGAAATTTTAAATGGAAAATTGAGATATTATTCATCAATACTAGAGAGATCATGATGGGGCCTCAAAGTACTAAGATGACATAGTCAAGGTCAACACACAGGCACCTACAACCATACAAATGGCATTACCTTCTCATATAATCATACGCCCAAAGTGGAAAATATAAGACCACACATTCAATTCAAGTAAGGTTTATGAGATATTATTAAATTAAAATTTATAATTTGACATCTCCAACACCTTGATCAAGTTACTCAAGCAATGTCATGCTCTTGAAGTTGAAGATACAATAGTTATACACATTCTGACTATGTAGATGCCTAAAGATATAGTTTAAGGTGCCAAATGGCTAGAAGGAGGATATAAGGGATGTTTAAAATGGTATAAGGATTATATAAACACAAAATCATGGTAAAATATATATTATACAACTTCTTCACTTCATGAACACCACCTACAGTACTATTGGTACACTATCATGATGAAGGTTATTGAGAAGATAAGGTCATAGAAAGATAACATGAATATGAAATTTGACCAATGGAAGGTGAGATAAATGAAAGGATGATTGTAATTAAATTTTAAAGGAATATTCACCATGTTCTAGTAAAAACCAAGGAAAAAAGGAAGAAATCTCAGTCTTGAAACTAGACCAAGAAGGTAGCTCAAGCTATGTTTTAGTAAAAAAAGGTCTATGGGCCAAAATATGCATGATCTAATTTTGAAAATTGGTGGAGATACTCATAATGACATACTATACCTAGAAAAAAAAATTTTGAGGTGTTTTTATAAGGGGATACATTAACTATTTTATCATAGTCAACCTCGTGTCTAATCATAGTTAACAGTGGAGCCTATCTTCGAGGGATTGGCCATTTTAGGGCATATATAGGTCAATTAAAAACTAAAATTTGATAAAAATGGTATATATGACCCATTAAATATTATAATTATATTTTTATGGCCATAACTATATTTAAAGTACTCATTTCTCTTACACAGACCTCTTAGAGTCAAGAAGGTAGCCATTAGAGACCAATTGAAGCTTTATTAGGTTTGAGTGTCAATAAGGAGTTTAAGCCTTGGAAAAGTGTTAAAATAGTGAATTATGATGTTTAATAAGCTAATATTATCTATTTATTTTATCAACATTCAATGTTTTTAATCAAAACATTCCTTGAAGTAAAAGTTTAAGCATGAAGGAATCAAGCAAGATAACTTAGGGTAAAGTTTTAAAAAAGTCATCTACAAGCCAAAATATGCATATTCTAATCATGAAATTTGATATAATTGGTAATAATAACTTACTATATGTATTAATAATATTTTTAAGTATCATGTGACAAGTGTAATTTCTTAGTTTTTTGACATAGTCAACCCTATGTCTATTGATAGGATTAAAATAGGTAAGCAGACTTGTTGAGGGTTTTCAATGTTTGTAGGAGGTTTTGAACTTTATTTAAGTATTATAAAGAATTATGGGGTATTTTAAAACCTTAAAAATACTCTTTACTGGTTACCACACTCCATTATCTATGCAAACTATGCCCTTAAGGGCTAAAATAAGCATTTAAGGCCTACACCACCTCAAGACATCTCCAAGCATTATAACTCAAAATGACATCATAAGATGGTCTTATGAGATGTTTAATGTTACATGAATATTAATATGATTATACATAAGTAATTTTAATGTAAAATTTTTCCTTTGGATGAATTTGAGCTTTCCAGGCCTAAGACACCCAGTTTGATCCCCTCTTTAGATGCTTGTATCTTTCACTACATATGGATTTGGGCCAAATTATTTTAATATATTTTTGAGTACCTATATTTAATTAAAATTAATTATCTATTTATGTTTTTTAAGTTCCTAAGGTTTATGAATGATCGCTAAGAGCATAAGCATGTCTAGAATGCTTGTAAACCCTACAAGAAAATTTCTTTATGTATGTATGTTTTCATACCTTCTTCATGGGACCCAAAAAAATTTAGGTATGTTTAAGGGGTATATGGAATAAATAAACATGTAAATAAATTCTATAATTGATTCTAAATTTTATTAAAAATTGTTAAGAAGGTGAGCCTATTTGAGCTGCCAGAGGAGCCTTTTTGACTAATTTTGGGTTTTTGGACTCATAGGTCCATGAAATGGCCTATAATCATTTGGAAAACAAATTTATCATGTATATAACTCCATAAATCTCGTGTAAAACCTATTTTTTAGAATAATTTGGCATGTTTGGGTGCCTAGGAGGCCCAAAATGGCCCAAAATGCCTATTTTTATAGGTATTCAAAGAGAGAAATGGTATAAATTCATAAAAGGGGCTTAATGTGACCTAAATCATCATTATGTGGAACCTATATCCTTTCCAAGGATTTATATGGTGCTTTTTTGAGTTAAAGAGTTAAAAACTCAAGTTTTTTAATAATTTATGAAATATTATAAGTTTAATGGTGAATTAAACCATTGGTGAAGGTCTTAACGGTGGCATAAAAATTTGTTTTCTACCTCATAAGAATTATATATATTTTAAAAATCATTATACATGTACATAAGTGGTTCTCATGGTGCCAAATGGTCTTGGGAATAGGTATCAAGGTAGCTGGTTGAAGATGACTCAAGCTTGGAGACCTCCATCAATGGAGTCTATGAAATTTATAGATTTCATGGAGTTTATTTTAGGTTGAAGGAGAAAATAGGAGTTGTGAATAAAATAAACCATCAAAAAGTGAAATCCAAAAGATAACCTTTGTGCTCATTTGAGCATCAAATGTCAAGACAACTATCCATGTGCCAAAAATATTATAGAAGTGCAAGTGAAGGGGGGTAGAAGTATAAAAGAGAGATTTTAGAGGTTGGGAGAGAAATTTGGAGCATTCATTGTATTTCCTAGTCTTTTAATACTTTTCTCATATGATTGGGATATGACATCATCATCATCCTCAAAATTTTTCATCTTTTAGTGTCTTTCTAGGCCAATGAGAAAGCTTGAAGACCCTTTGGACTAATGAAGGTTAATTTTTTGAGAGGAGATTAGTAATAATTGATCCAAATGTGTTTGAGACTCCATGGAAGGTGGTTGTGTTTTATTTATTTATTTTTGAGTGCTTTCATCTCCTCTCTCTCTTCCCTTTTCTCCTATATCTCCCATTTCTTCCCCATTTATAAGAGATACTCTCATTTGACAAGGGAAAACTATGTAAAATATTATAATAACTACCTTTTGAAGAAATAATATTATTATTATTTTACCTATCTCTTACCTCTAACTTGTGTTTAGTAAGCTTGTGCATGATGGCTTTGTGAAGAAGTGTTCTTCCATGGTCATTGTCCTTCTTTGTTACCACTTTTTAGGTGTTTTTAATCTATTTACATGTTTTAACTTGTGATTTTTATACCATTAATGGATGTTTAGTGATATTTTTAGAACCCCTCTTTCCTTTATCTATTACTTAGTGAACCTAGTTTAAAAAATACTGATGTAAATTGGCTAGTTTGTGAGATTGTGTGAGAAAAGATTATCTTTATGCCAAATTAGTGTTTGTTTCTAGATTATTAGAGTGTCATTTAATTTGGTGTATCACCTATTTAGTGTTTTTAGTCATCCCATACCCCATTTTTATCCATTTTCCAAGAAAAAATATTAGTTTAGGTGATCTACCAAGAGGAAGCCAACCTTCTTCAGAGGTTCAACCTCATCACAAGATACCCATAGCCTTAGGTTTTTCTAATAGTGTAACTAAGAGTGAGAGAGCTTGAAAAAATCTTCCACAGGGTGAAATTCTATGCTACAATAATTTTTGGCATGCTTAATGGGATTACTTTCAAATAATATTAATTGAGATTGGTTATAGTCTTGATCCATTTGTAGCATCTATTTCATCCACACTCTTAGCATCAAGTGACTTTGAAGAACACTCAACATTCTAGTGGTAAAATAGTACCAATCCTTCATGCCAAAGGTGAATACAAGATCCTCTTGTATATGAATTCATTTTTAATTTGTTTAATCAACTTTAAACTCAACAATAATATTGAGGTTTTCTAACACTCATCCCTACAAAGGAAAATTTCCTCCTAAACCAATTTCCAATTTTACCTCTGCATGAAGATATTTGTTGGGCTCTTTCACTACCATGGATGCCATTAGATCTTTCCATTTTATGGATTCCAATGGTCAAATTACTTTGGACCTAAATTAATATGAACCCATCCTAGTGTCATCCCTTAAGAGTGTGCCTTACTTCACAAGAGACAATTCTACAATACCTTCTTAGCACATTAGGGACATAGCCAACTCTTACAATATCCATGACATCAATGAAGAAAATGTGGCTATCAAGTTATGCCCATATCTTCAAGGGTAAGACCTTAAATTGGTATAAAAACATTTTTATTAAATACATCACATCATGGTACTAGATAGGTGATGCTTTGTGTAAGAGGTTTGAAGACAAGAGTGACCACTTATCACTTACAGAATAGTCGACTACAATAAAGAGAGATCCTCATGATGTTATGAAAGATTTCAATAACAAATTTCAAAATACATGGGATAAGATCCCAATATATATTATTCCTACTTATAAATATTATTTATTCTACTATCTGAGATCTCTCAATAGTGACATTGCAGTGATGATACAGTCTATAGGAGGAAACACACTACTAGATGCTTATGAGGTGGTAATTAAAATAGAGAATAACTTGATACAAGTTGGTAATCTTGCACCTAGGCCAATTATGCCCTTGTTTCTCAAGATTAAACCACCTCTTATTATCATTCCTCCCCTTGTTTACATTATTATTTTATTGACACTTGTTTCCATACCTACATCAAAATAGGAAAAGGCTTCAACTAGTCAGTCTAGTGACTCCCAAGAGCATAAAAACTTCCAAAAACTCAAGAATATGTTTAAATCCTTGGGTAATTTTTTTTTTAATGTTAAGAGGTAGAAATATAAATATAATATATCTTAGTAGGCCTTGTATTATCCCTAATAGTCTTACCAAGCAAATAGGCCACCCTTCAAGGGAAATTTGTTAGGACAAGGACAACCCAACTATGCTAGGAAAAATAATTAAAATATTAATGTTAAAAGTGCTTCCAATACCTTGATCCATATTTATAATAAAATTTATAAATAATGTGAAGGTATTATCCCTTGGAATCAATCATTAAATCAAAACATTGTCCCAAACACCAAATTCAATCTGGCTTTCAATGATCAGTGGCAACAGGGTGCTAGTTATGGTTTCAATCAAGCTCTCATGGGTCATAATACAAAAGTGCCTATGATGACAAAAATAGAAGAGCCTAAACAAGGCCAAGGGATTAATTAAGTACCAAAATAGTTGGGTGCTATAATGGTTAACTATACATAGTTAGAGTGCCATGCTTTTAATCAGTATGTTAGTTCTATCCAAGCAAACATTCTAGTGGTAACCAATACAAGGTTCAAGATAAGGAACATGGAGGGAAACCAAGAAGAAATAAAAGATACTCTTACTTTTAATATACTAACCTAAAATTTCTAATAACCTAGAAAAATCAAACCAAAGAAATACTTTGTACCCTAAAACTCACAGGTTCAAAGCACGGTTGTGACTCTCAAAGCAAAAAAAAAGGTTGGTGGGTTTTCCAAAAACATTTTTTAGAAAATTAATAAATATAATGTGAGTGTTCAAATGTGGGACATGCTTTCTATTCTTGGTCAAGTGGATATCCTTCAAGAGGGTTTGTCAAAGATCAATGTTTCTGAGAAGATTATAAGCAAGGAAAATGTAGTTCTCACCAATATAACAAAAGGAAATGAAGGAAAATAAAAAAAGGTTATCAAATATTCTCCCTTATACCTTTATATAATCATTGGAAACTCCTTAGTACACAAATTCATGGTAGATAGTGGATAAATTACTTTAGTGATGCCAAAGTCAATAGTAAATAATCTTAGTTTGAAGTATGAACCCCAATTTATTGAAGTTTTACAGATTGATGGATATTATACCAAACCAATTTGTATTATCAAAGTTATAAAATTGAACCTACATGATTATCCTAGTGTTTTATTGGCTTAGGATGTAGTGGTTTTAAAGGTTCCTCCTCACTTTTCTTTATGTTTATCTATAGAATTCATGACTAAAATTGGGGGTTACCTGGTAGAATATTGGCTCTATATGGATTTTAATACAAGGTATGGGACCAAGGTGTCTATAAAGCCTAAACATATTTCCCAGTTTCACATTGATCCCTATGGGCAAAGTAGCTCAAATATAAATTGTACCATTCTAGATGAAGATGACCACCTTGTTGGTCAATAACTAAACACTCTTCTTGAGGGCATACTCGATATGTTCTTAGATGTGTTATGGAGTGATAATCAACTACTTTATCCTTTGGGAGGTATTAAATAAATAGATAAGGGAATACATTTCCTTCATAAAGAGAGTGACTTCATGTCATCCCTCACTATACTAGTGGATTATGGAATATATTTTTTGATGGATCAAGGAGCAAGTATGGAGTGGGTGCAAGTTTGATTTTAATATTTACCTCCAATGACAAATAATTACACATTCCAATTTAGTTGTTCTTACAATGTAGCTGAGTATGAGGGCCATATCTATGGTCTTCAATAGACCAGTAAAAGGGGAATAAAGTAGTTAGAGGTGTATGGGGATAGTGAGTTAATAATATATCAGGTGAGAGGTCAAAATAAAACTAAGAACCCCTTAATAAAGTCCTATAAGTATAGAGTGTGGAACCTACTTGAATACTTTGAAGCTTTCAATATCCAAGTAGTGCTTAGAGATTAAAATCAACATGTTGATAGGTTGGTAGTTGTAAGGGCTTAGTTTGACATCCCAAATAATTTGAATAAGTCTAAAGTATATATAGCCACATGTAAAAGTGATAGTGAGGCCATTAGTTCTAGATAATCAGGCTCATTATCAAGTCTTTTCTAGTGACAAGCAAATTGCTTTTTTGTAAGGAATATTCAGATATCTTTACTTTTGATTGCAGTAATCTAAGAGGTTTTGACCCTAAGCTAGCCCAACACACCATAGAGTGCGAGGCCAATGCCAAACCTATTAGGTAGAAACAAAGGCTTATCAACCCAAATATTAAAGAGTTGATGAGAAAATAATTGACAAATTTGATTGAGTCTAATATCATTTTTCCCATCAAGCACTCCTCATGAGTAGCTAACCTGGAGTATGTGAGAAAAAATAATGGTGAGATATGGATATGTGTAGACTTCAAAGACTTGAATAGGGTCTATTTGAAATACCATTACCCATTTCCATCCATGTAAAAACTCCTTTAAATGGTTACTAGTTCAGAATGTTTCTCTCTTTTGGATGGCTACTGAGGGTACAATTAGGTGCTAGTCAGAGAAGAAGACCAATACAAGATGCATTCACCAAAAAGTGTGGAAACTATGCTTATAAGAAGGTTTTTTTATCCTCTCAAATGTTGGAGTTACTTTTAAAAGATCCATAGACATGGCTTTCCAAGGTTTACTCAATTAGATGGATCTTATCTACCTGGATGACATAACAATTTACTCCAAGAAGACAAGTGAACACTTGGACCATTTGAGGTTGATATTAAAAATATGTAGAGAGTATGGGATCTCATTAGATCCTAAAAAGTGTGCGTTTATTTTCCATGAGGGAAAACTTTTGGGTTATATTGTCTCAAAGTAAAGACTAGCTATTTATCCTAATAAAATAAGTGCAATCTTGGCCTTGTCCTTACCCAAGCATCCCTTAAGAGTTTCCTTGGACAGATAAAATTTATGAGAAGACTTATACCTAATTTTTTAAGATTGGTTAAACCTATCACTACTATGTTGAATAATAATTAGGTGTTCACTTGGATAAGAGGGAAAAGTAAGATTTGAGGCTATCAAATAAGCCGTTGATCAAGTACCTACACTCATGAATCCTAATTTCTTAAAATATCTCATATTATATGTCTTTTCCAACATTGAAAACATATCAACTATGTTGATGCAAAATAATGGTGAATTTCTTGAGTAACCAATTGCATTTTTTAGTTAAGGGCATGAAGGGTATGAAGAAAGGTATAATTTTTTAGATAAGAAAGTCCTTGTAGTGGTAATAAGCCTTAAAAAATTTAGACTAATTCTCTCCAATAGAAAAATATATCTTATGGTGTCTCATCCTAGAGTGAGAGACTTCCTTTTTAATAAAGACCTGAATGAGAAGAGGGTTGGTTGGATTACAAGGGTCATGAAATATGTCGTATAAATTTAGGTCACTAAGATAGTGAGAGGCAAAGGATTATGTGAGAACATGATGGATGGCCTTAATGAAGATAAAGAGGTGGTTTCAGTTACAAAATAATGGCTATATATATCTGCACCTCCACCTCACACCATTTGTATCCAAGATATGGCACGGTTCTTGATAATAAGTAAGTGCCTTCAAGGTATGGATAGGACAAAGAAAAGGTATTTTAGACTTAATCCATACCTTATACATTGTTTCATGGGGTTTTATTCATAAAATACCTTAATGAGGTGCTTCTTAGATGCATATACAATGACCAAGTGACTAGGCTCTTGGAATAATTCCATGATGGTCCTCTAGGAGGCTATTTTTCCCCAAGGACTACAACATGAAAAGTTATGAGGGCTAGTTATTATTGGTCTAGACTCTTGAAATATGTATATGCATTGGTGACAAAGTTCCAAAAGTGTTCTCATTTTATAGGCATGTAAATTTTGGCTATCCTCCCTCTCAATCCAATTCAGGTAGAACATCCCTTCATGAAATAGGGCTTGGAATTCATAGGAAAGATCAATCTACCTTCTAGTAGAGAACACAAGTGGGTACCCACTACCACTAACTAATTAACCAAGTGGATTGAGGCAATTACTCTCAAATAATCCATTGAGATAGTAGTTTTAGAAATTTATGATAGTATAGTAACAAGGTTTGATGTACCAATAAAAATTATTTTAGATAATGCCTTAGAATTTATTAGCATGAAGACAAGTGAGTGGGGTATTTATCTAGGCATATACCCTAGTAAATAATCTAATTAATACCCCCAAGATAATGGACTTTAAAAGTCAACAAATAAAAACTTGATAAGGATAATCAAGAGGAGTATGGAGGAGAATCAAAGAGTGTGGCATATAAGGTCGAGGATAGTGTTATGGGCTGATAGAGTGACCCCAAAGGTTACCATTGACAACTCACCATTTATCCTAGTATATTCTAGAGAGTCAAAGATTCCCATTTATCTTAAGTTACCTACCTTGGAGCTAGACCATTAGCTTGAGTTGATGGAGAGTGAACCTATGAGTGTGAGGATGGTAGAACTCATGGAGTGTGAGGAGATGAAAAATCTTGAAATGAAGACACTAGAGTCACATCAAAATCAATTCAAGAATGCCTTTGATAGTAAATCCATATCAAGGGACTTAAAATAAGGGGATTTAGTCCATAATTAGGATTCAAATAAGGACAAACCAAGCAACCATACTGAGTTTAGTACCTTTTGGAGTGGCCTTTGCATGATCTATGGATGCAAACAACATAATGATTTTCAACTTGCCCATTTGGCTAGAGAGATATTACCCATCCTAGTTAATGGTATTCATCTAAATCCTTGTTACTATAATATTTTTCAGCCATTGTACACCTTGTACATTTTATATAGCTTTTATGTTTTCCTCTAAGTGCCTTGTGTACATCCTTTCAGTTGTGTGTTCCCTTCCCTAAGTGCCTTAGGCATAATGTTGAAATTATTTTTTATTGTCCTTGTTATTTAAAGAGTAGGATTTCATAAGTGGACATCCATGTATCAATTTCATATCAATTGGGAAAGAGAGTCTTGTGAACCCTGTAAGCCTAATGGATAGACTAAGGCAACTAGTATTTTTGCATAGTAGGCATGCAATCCTAGGAAGTCACCATAAATGTTGGCCAATATTGGCCTACGCATGAAATTTTTTCCTATATGTATCAAGCAGCTCTCTTTAACCATTTAATAACCTTTTACCACCATGACTAGTCTCTTTCTAGTTCTAACTTGATGATGTAGTGCAACATCATGGAAGGTCCTAATATGGTGTGAGGAACTGAGTAAGGTCCTTATGTAGTGGAAGATCCAATGGTGGAAAGATAATAAAAACATCATGACCATACCTCATGCACCTTATAATCTTTTGAAACATTTTAAGCAATTTTTAAGGTGAATTTGGAGATTTTGAGGAAAAGGCCTAGAAATGGGTCTCAAACTACAGGTAAAGGATCTAGCTACTTTTCAATGTATTTGAGCATTGAGATCCATGAAGGAGGTTTTCAAAAAGTTTAAAATATTCTAATAAGTGAAAAATGATGTCTAGATAAAATAGTTTACCAAAAAGATCCCCAAAAATGCATTAGATGACTTAAGGGTCTTCTAAATAAAAAATTTAAGTGAAAAAGTAACTTTTTAAGGAAGTAAAATTGGTTTTGACTTAATCCCACCTATATATGGAATATTTTACCTATTTGAACATGTTAAATTCCATTTCATGTCATTTGGAGTGGAAGAGAGGAGTTTAGGAGCAAAAAGATGCATTTTAGTGCCCTTTGGAGCTTTGGTTAAATAGGTTTTTGAAGGATTTGCCTTATAAAGGTAATAAATTATCATATTAAAGAATCCATGGTGTCCCTAATATCTTCTCCTAGACTTATGAAATCAATTTCAATCACAAGAACCATCAAAGGTAAGGAAAACCTATTAGTTACAAACTAGGCATGGAATAGGTTTTACAACATTAATGGAGGCCCAAGTAGTTAAAAAGGTTTTAAAAAGGAATGAAATGTAATTTACATAATAAAAAATCCTTACCATGTTTTATATTTCATAGTTAGACTACTAGTTCTTCATGCTAAAGAAAATCTATTTTGGGCAGTCTTGGACAACTTTGAAAGAGCCTTATGTTTTCATTCCATATGGTCAAGAGAGAGAGAGAGAGAGATAATTAGGTAATAATATTTTAAATAGTTATATTTACCCAAATATCCTTCCAATTTTTGTAATTGGTGGTCTGGTTCATCTCCCAATATTTACAAACAATCACTAATAGTGTTAGGGTGTATAGATGACCTATTCATCCAAACAGGGTCCAAGTTTTCTTTTATTTATTCACTTTATAATCGAATGAGGAATAATGGTTATAGGGGAGTCATTTTAGGATCAAATAGGACCCATTAAAATTCGTTTCATTATCTAACTAATTCTATATAGGTACTTATGGCATAAAACCTATTTCTTATGTTGTCCTTGTGAATGGTCCATTTGATCAGTTTTGGAGCAAAACCTAGGTTATGAGTATAATGAACACTCCACTTCCTTATACCACATCAAATTAATCAATTGATATTTTATCATCAATCCTTATTAGTTCATCAAATCCTTTAAAGGTCAAATGAGGGCTAGTCTTATGTGACAAAACACCATTTGTAATAGTCTTAGTCATATCTCAAAGTGAAAGGAAGTAATAAGTTGTTTTAAGAGCTTAATTTGAATGGTATTCATGAGTACCAAGTGATTAAATCATCATAATTTTAAATTTTCCAATTAATATGGAGAGATAAAATCATGAAAAGATTTCTTGATTAGGAAATAACTTGTAAAACCCTTATTAGCATATATTAAGGTTTCTTAGCATTTTTAAGGTCTCAACACAATATTATGTCTCATTTATATTACTTATACCACATAAAAATTCCTCTAAACTGATACTCCCTATTGAACATGTGAATATTCCTATTTATTACCATAAAGTTAGTGCCAACATACACTCTTCATGTTCTTTTACCTCCATCTTGTTACCTTCATCTTCACTGCCTTGTCACTATCATTCCCACTGTAATAAATCTCCTTTCCACCCTCAATTAATATTTCCCATCCTCAATTCACATCACCTCCATAAATATCACCTTCATATCATGAAAAAATTGTCAATAAAGTGTCAAAGGAGTTTGAGAGGTATCATGATCAACTAAGGAAGATGTGAAAACCTTAAAAGAATTGATTGACAGTCATACACCTCATAAATGACTACCTACATCCATATTTTTAGCTTAAGAAATGATATTAGGTTGAGGTGTATTCAAGATTGTTTTGAAGAGAGTTATAAGTAATTAAAATATATGTAACCATGTTAAGTACCAAAGGCTATATTAAAAACTAATAAAGGAACTAGTTTTCCATTTGTAAAATCTATTTTAAAATACCTACATTCAAGCCTATTAGTATGGGTGCTAATGAAGTTGGATGTTAAAAATGAGAAAATGTTGCTAAATAACCCAAGACATAGTTGGGTATTATGGATATAATTAAATTATTTTAAAGTGAAGAGTGATACCCTAGGAAACTAGGAATGCAAAATCAACTTTGGATTGGTCATCTACAAAAAAATACCAATGAATACAAATAATGAAATGCAATGTGACAATGGTCTGAGAGGGTTTTAGAGAGGATAATGCATTAGTGAAGCATGAAATGTGGTCTCAAGTCATGATATAATTATATTAAATATACACACATGTCTCATATCAAATCAAAGATATGAAATATGGTACTTGAACATAAATTATCACCTAAAAGGGTCTACATTAATGATATCTACAACCATACTCAAAGCCTTAAAAATTGACTAGTTTGGTGAAGCTAAGTCATGTTTCTCAACACATGATTAAATTAATTCAATATTAAATGGTATAATAGGTTTCCAAGGTGATAGGATGGTTAATTGTAGGTTTCAAGTCATATACAAAAACCAACAACACTTTTAAGTTCTAAAAAGACAACACAGAGTCATATCACAGTCCTTGAGACTAATCATGTAAAGAAATACAAATTGCCAAGAATATAATATGAGAGTGAGGTTATTTAAATAAATTTATGGTATTAATTCCTTATTATACTTCAATTAAAACTTAAAAATAGTAATCTCAGTAATATATACACTTACAGGCTCTTTTCAAATAGTGACCTACATCTAACTTGGCGCTTGATGATTGAACAATCTTAGGAACTTAGAGCTAGTCTTGAGTTTCATGAGTGTTTTAAGAATAATATATTAGTCTATTTCAATCCATTATGGTTTCCATAACATTATTATACTATCCATAAGTTATATTCACATATTTTGACATATGGAAGCCTATAGGCTTAATAAACTTAGAGTTGTACCTACATAGCATTTGAGTGCTAGGTGTAAGCCAAGTCTGCAAAGTGCTTAATATAATAAAGTGAGATTAATATAAAAAATTGAGAGGTTTATATGAGTTAATTTTATGTTATAATATACTCACAAGTTCCTAGTATGGTAGAGGTTACTTGCATTAGACATAACCTAAGGTGACAGTTTGTATAATCTGAATCCTTAACTATCAACTTGTGATATGTAAGAAGAGATCATGAGAAGATGGGTAGTTAGTGTTATTTGGAAATTTTTAAATAATAAATATTGATATTAATATTAAATTAACATTTATTTAGTGTTAATGATACTATATCATCTCTTAGGAAGTTGTATATATATAATATTCAGGCAGTCTTTTGCACTTCTAGTTATATTCTCACATGTGTGATATGAAGGTCTCCATCTTAAGATTGATTTAAAAATGAATAATAGGATATAAATGATAAAATAATAATAAATATGGAAAAATAATCCTTATCTACACCTTGAGTTGGAAATTTAGTTAAGGGTTAGGTTGACAACTCAGTCAACTCTTTACATAGTCCAGTTTCAGGCTAGTTTAAAGTACAATTGAGAGGTTGAAGGTCCTAAAGAAGTGATAAAACTTTAAAATTTATCAAAAAGTATCCTCATTACCCAAAAGAAATATTAAAGTTATAAAATTTACCAATTTAATATGGAAAAAATCCTATATATTGTCTCAAAATGTACTTAATCTTGAAAGTTAGACATCTTGCCAACCTAGTGAACAGTGCAAGTCAGATTAAAATGCATAAAAAGAGGTCTTGGAGACATCAAGGAGTGATTATTAAGGTGTTTTTTTAGGTTAATATTTTTTAAATACAACTTAAACATGATAAAACCACATAAATTGGTTAATAAGGCTCCAAACACTAGTCTTTAGTCATCCATTTCATGAAAACGCACCTATAGCCTTACAAAAGGCAAACATATCTTCAAGTTTAGGGAGTTGATGGTATAATGATATAAAATATTTCCATTTTTATATTATGTTATATATAAACTATAAAATGTGTAAAAAATTAAAATATTTAAAACTAATTATGGAATTGGTTTTCATCTATAGGAGACAAGTGTTCAAGGTTTGGAGATAGACAATAAAGGTAGGACTATGGAAGAGAAGCCTGTGTGAGGAATGGGAAGGAATTGGGATTTAATGAGGCATAAAAATGAATTTTTAAGGGTTTAATATGGTAATAAATACATTTTATATGTCTTAGTTGTTTTATAATGTCTTATAACCAAAAATATAGATCTCAAAATTCTTTAAACCTAATGCAGTCATGTAAAAAGCATTTATTTCTTACACAATCAAGTGAGATCTTCTTGGAAAAGTGGAGAAGAGGATTGGATAAGGTTTTATAATTATTATAGATGGAGTTTTGGGTTAATTAATAGACCAAAAAAACTTTTACAACATTAAGAAATACCCTAAATAAGTTAAAAGTCATTTATTACCCCTCTCGGGTCTATGCAAGAAGAGAAAACCCTAAATTAGGGTTTTGAAGGCAAAAACCATTTCTAGGAAGTTTCAACCAGTCAAAAATGATATAAATTTGTAATATTATTTAACTTAGGGTAATTTAAAATATTAAAAATGTTTCAATGTGGTATGATGAGGTATAGTATGGATATGTGAGCCTAAGACAAACTAGCCTACAAGGAGACCCAATTGGAGGGTTCTATTGCTAGAAGAGGGGTCTAGAAGGAGGTTTTGAACAAGAAGTTTTATAAAAAGGTGTATATTGATATATTTTATCTTTTCTTAGTTTTTTTAATTTTTAATTAACCCTTATTCCTACTTAAAAGCTATAAAACCAAAGAAAAGGGGCTACAAGATGGGTCTTAACATCTGAGCGAGTTTTGTTCAATTGGAAAAGTTAGATTTTTTCCAAGTTGATATACATAAAAATATTTTATTAAAAAAAATATTAGGATTTTTTTTCCATCTATATGTATATTTAAAATTCATATTTGTAATAAAATCACACCTATAACCACATGTGAGCAAGCTTCCTTCAAGCTAGTTCATGCAAGTTGAGAACTAATGATATATAATGTAGGTTCTATGTTCAAGAGAAATATTAAAGGCAACATTGAGATATGAGTCACAAAATTATATATATATATATATATATATATTCTTATTTGGCCTCCAAGTACTAATATTACATAGTCAAGGTCAACACACAGGCACCTACAACCATACAAATGACATTATCTTCTCATACAACCATATGCTCCAAGGTGGAAAGCCTAAGACTATAAATTCAAGTAAAGTGAGATTTGTGAGATATTAATCAATTAAAAGTGATAATTTGACATCTCCAACACATTTATCAATATAATAAATCAATATCATGCTCTTGAAGTTGAAGGTACAACAATTATATGGATTTTGACTATGTAAAGGCCTAAAGACATAGTTTGAGGTGTTAAATGGCTAGAAGGAGCATATAAAGGAGGTTTAAAACGGTGTAATGAGTATATAAACACAAAATAATGTTAAAATAATTATTATAAACCTTATTCACTTCATGAACACCACTTATAGTACTATTAGTACATAGTCATTATGAATGTTCTTGACAAGATAAGGTCATAGAGAGATAACATGAATATGAAAGTTGAATAATAGAAGGTGATATAATTTAAATGAGTGTCATGAAATTTTAAATTAATATTAACCATGTTATATTAAAAATAAATTCAAAAAGGAAGAAATCTTAGTCTTGAAACTAGACCAAGCATGCAACTCAAGCTGAGTTTTAGTAAAAAAAGGTCTACATGCCAAAACATGAATGATCTAGTCTTGAAAATTGGTGGAGATACTCATAATATCCTAATATACCTATAAAAAATATTTTTGAGGTATTTTTATAAGGGTGACCATTAAATATTTTAGCACAATCAGCCTCATGTCTAATCATAATCAACATTAGAGCCTATCTTAGAGGAATTAGTCATTTTGGGGTATTTATAGTCAGGTCAACACATGAAATTTTGTATGAATGGTCTTCATGACCCATTAAATCTTAAAATTATATTTTTAGGATCATACATATAGTTAAAATACTATTTTTTCTTACACACACCTCTTGTAGTAAAGAAGGCAGCTATTAGAGATCAGTTGAAGCTTTATCAGGTTTGATTGTCAATAAAGAGTTTAAGCCTTAGAGAAGTGTTAAAATAGTGAATTATGATGTTTTAAACCTAATATTATATATTTAAGTGATAAAATTCAAGGTTTAAATAAGAAATTTCTTTGAGGTCAAGTTTAGGCATGAAGGAAGCACCCAAATAACTTAGGGTAAAGTTTGAGAAAATTCATCTACAAGCCAAAGTATACATCCTCCAATCATGAAAATTGGTAGGATTGGTAATAATGGATTAATATACCTATTAATAATATTTTTAAGGTCATTTTATAAGTGTAATCACCCACTATTTTGACAAAATCAACCCTTATGTCTATTGATAGGGTTAAAATAGGCAAGCAAACTTCTTAAGGGTTTTCAATGTTTGTAAGAGAGTTTGAACTTCATTGAATTATTATAAAGAATTATATAGTATTTTTAAACCTTAAAAATACTCTTTAGAAGTGACCATTATCCATTATCTATGAAAATCATGCCCTTGAGGGCTAAAACAAGCCTTTAAGGTCTACACCACCTCAAGACATATCCAAGCATTAAAATGCAAAATGACATCATAGGATGGTATGATGAGATGTTTCATGTGACATGAATATTATTATTATAATATATAAGTAATTGGAATTTCAAATTGGTCCTTTAGAGTCATTTGAACTTTTCAGGCCTAAGACACCCAATTTGATCCCCTCTTTAGATGCTCATATATTTCACTACACAAGGAGTTGGGATAAATGATTTTATTTTGTCTATATTACCATAATGTAATTAAAATTAATTATTTATTTATTTAGGTTAAGGTAATGAGGGTTATGAATAATCACTAAGAGCATAAGCATGTTCAGAATGCTTGCAAACCATATAGGAAAATTTATTTATGTATATTTTCATACCTTCCACATGGGAGCCCAAAATTTTTATGGTTGTTGAAGTAATATATGTAGTAAATATCCATATAAATAAGTTATAGAATTTATTCCATATTTTATGAATAATCATCAAGAAGGTGAGCCTATTTGAGCTGCCAAAGGAGCCCTTCTAACCAGTTTTGGGTTTTTGGACTCATATGTCCATTAAATTCCCTATAATCACTTATAAACCACATATAAAGTGTATATGACTACCTAAATATCATTTAAAAACTTTTTTTAGAATAATTTGACATGTTTGGGTGCTTAGGAGGCCCAAAATGGCCCAAAAATGCCTATTTGTATAGGTCTTCAAAGACAAAAATGTATAAATGCATGGAATGGGACTAATGGGACCTAAATAATAATTATATGTAACTTAGATCACTTATTAAGGGTTTATAGGGTGCCTTTATAAGTTAAAGGGTCAAAAACTCAAGTTTTTTAACAATTTATGAAATGTTGAAGGTTTAATGGTGATTTCTACCATTATTTTAGGTATTTAAGGTGGCATGAAATTTTCGTTTCTCCATAATAATAATGTTATGGATTTAAAAAATCTTTATACAATACAAAAGTGGTTCTCATGGTGTCAAATGGTCTTGGAAATAGGTTTCGAGGTAGTTGGTTAAAGATGTCTCAAGATTGGAGACCTCTATCAATGGAGTATATGAAATTTTTAGGTTTCATGGAGTTTATTAAATTATGTTATAGGAGAAAATATTATTTTTAGAATAAAATCAAAAATCAAAAATTAAACTCTAAAAGATAACCTCCATGGTCAGTTAAGCATCAAATGTCAAGACAACTAACCATGTACCAAAAGTCTTCTAAAAGTACAAGTGGAGGGGGGTGTAGAAGTTCATCAGGGAGTTTTGGAGGTTGGGAGATAAAGTTGGATAATTAATTATATTTCCTAGTCATTGAAGACTTTTCTCATGTAAGTGGGATATGACATCATCATCCTCAAAGGGTTTCATCTTCTAGTGTCTTTCTAGGCCAATGAGAAAGCTTGAAGGCCCTTTAGACTAATGAAGGTTAATTTTTTGAGAGGAGATTAGTGATAATTGATTAAAATGTGGTTGAGACTCCATGAAAGGTGGTTGTGTTTCATTTATTGATTTTTGAGTGCTTGTTTCTCCTCTCTCTCTCTTCCCTTTTCTTCTATATCTCCAATTTCTTCCCCATTTATAAGAGATACTCTCATTTGACAAGGGAAAACTATGTAAAAATTTGTAATAAATACATTTTGAAGTAATAAGATTATTATTTCACTATCTCTTGCCTCTAACTTATGTTTAGTAATATTTTGCATGATGGATTTGTGAAGAAGTGTTCTTTCATGGTCATTGTCATTATTTCTTGCCTCTTTTTATGTATTTTAAAAATATTTTAAGGTTATAAATTGTGATTTTTCTTCCATTAATGTATGATTAGTTTTATTTTTAGAACCCCTCTTTCCTTCATCTATTTCTTAGTGAGCCTAGTTTAAGAGATGCTGATGCAAATTAGCTAGTTTATGAGATTGTGTGATCAAAGATTGCCTTTATGTTGAATTAGTTTTTATTTAAAACTTATTAGAGTTTCATTTAATTTTTTCATAACCTATTTATTTTTATTATTAATCACATACCCCCTTTATATCCCTTTTCCAATCAAAAATATTAGTTTAGGTGATCTACCAAGAGGAAGACAACCTTCTCTAGAGGTTCAACCTCATCATAGGATACCCATAGTCTAAGGTTGCCTCAATAGCGTATCCAAGAGTGAGAGAGATTTAAAAACTCTTCAAAAAGGGTGAAATTATATTCTATAATAATAACCTTTCCAAATTGGTGCATAATTCATAACATGTTTCATCATGGTAAGCTTGACTATGTTGAATTTTATGTAGCTTTTGAGATCTTTCAAAGAGAGGTGGTAAGGAAAGATTTGATGCATAGTCCACTTGAATTACACTAGGAATATATCCCTTCAAGAACTACTATGTTATTTTAGACTCATGAGTTTCTTTTCTTAAGTGAAGATGATAATGTACTAGAGGGCAACACTAATGAGATCCATGCATGATTTCCAATAATTACATAAAGGTGGTTACAACCCAAGGAATAGGTATTCTTCACAACTTATACTCCAAATATTACATCTATTTCACCAAATCCAAATTTTGATAAAAATCCACCTCCCCTAAAATGGAATGATTAGTCTTAAAATAAGGAAAAATAGAGCAAAGGGGGTATAAATTATTGAGGACATGAAAAAAATCAAAGCTAACATCACTCTTTATGAATTAGCTCAAATCACTAAATATAAGGAGATATTATGGAATTATATCATAGGGAAGGCCCTTGTGGGAAATACAAGAGTTCTTATAGAGAAAACAAAGGCTTCTAGGACCAACATCATATAGAAAAGCAAGCTAGAGGTACCACCCTTTTTGCTAACCATTAGAGCATTTAGGTAAAATATTCACAATTGCTTAGGTGATTCTATAGCTTCAATAATTGTGATGCCTAATTTCATTTATCAAAATCTTGTCCTAACTCCAAGCCCATCAAAGATAATAATCTCATAGTTGGAGAAAAAAGTGGTACTAGTAATTGGAGAGTTGACTAATGTGTATATGCAAATAGCATCTAAGCCATGAGTAGAGATGACAATTGACATCCTTATAGTGGACATACCTAATGGTATGGAATCTATTTAAGTATGGTTTTGTCTAAGACACTCAAAGGATATCTCTCAATAGATTTCTCTCATATTTGGCTATCATGGAGAGGCCTTCCAAACCAAATCTAGATTTATCAGGAACTAAGAATGAAATAACCCATCAAATAATAAAATTTTAAGAATGAAGAGGTATGTTATGAATCCCCTAGCCTTGATATTTATAATTTCACTACATGAAATTAAATACAATAACCATAATCATATGACCCTACCCAGCTACGAACTCTTCACTTTGACGGTGCTAGATCTAAACAAGGATCATACATAAGAATTGAATTGGTTGATCTATAATGGAAGAAGTTTATGGTAGCATATAATTTATAGTTCCCTTGTACCAATAATAAAGTCAAATGTGAAGAATTGATATTGGGATTGCATTTTACACTCAAAAAACAATGTCAAGCAATTATTGGTATATAAGGATTTAGAGTTGGTAGTCAATCAAGTTAGAAATAAATAACAATTTAAGCTATCATATCTAAAAATATATAAATACAAAGCATGGGATTTGATTGAGATATTTGAGGCTTTAAATATAATGGATTTTCTTAGGGAACAAAACCAAGTTATAGATTCATTAGTTATTTCCATAATCAATTTGGAGCCTCTCAAATAATCTCAGGTAAAGATATTATTCATTAAGCTAGTACCTTGTCCTTATATTCTTGAAAATGTAGATAATTTACAAGTATTTGATAATGAACAATAGATCATTTATTTTCTAACAAACTCAAGACAATTTGAGTCCCAAATTATTAATGATAAAGAAATTAGTTATCTCTTCCAAGAGGAGGTAGATGAGGAAGGTGTCATCCAACTCAAAGAGAATCATCTCCCAATTGGTTTAGTTTCCTTAGAAAGAGAATTGATATACATCCATAAGATCAATAACAAAGGCAACCCAAGGTTAATGATTTTGAATTTAAAAGGGATAATTTAGGGGATGAGAGTAACCCATGTTACGTCAGCATTATCATTAGTTTCACTCCAAAAGAAAGGCATTGGGTGAAGGATTTACTTACCCAATATAAATACATGATTGCATAGATGTATGATTACTTGAATATTTATGAACCAAAGGTCATCACCCATATAATTCCAATGAAACTAGACCACAAGCTATTTAGACAAAGATAAAGACTAGTGAATCCTGTCCTAGAACCTCTCATTCAAAGAGATGTAGAAAAGTTGTTAAGTGAAAGGAAAGTATTCATAATCAAACACTCTACTTGGGTGGCCAATTTAGAGTCGATAAAAAATAATAATGGAGAGATTATATTATGTGTTGATTTTAGAAACTTGAACAAAAGGAAAACTATCCATTACCTTCCTTGGATGAGGTTATTCAGATAGTTAGTAGATCTAAATTATTGTCCTTTCTAGATGTATTTTTAGGATATAATTAGGTGCTGGTATAATCAAAAGATAGAATGAAAACTACATTTACTACAAAATAGGGTACCTATGCATATACGAGTATGCCTTTTAGCCTAATAAATAGGATCCACATTTTAGTGAGTAATGGATCATGAATTTCAAGGATTAACAAGTAAATGGATAGTCATTTATATACATGACCTCACTATTTTCTACAAGAACATGAATGATCATGTAGGCCATTTGTAGTCAATCTTCAAAATATTTTGAATGTTTAGAATTTTTCTAAACCCAAAGAAGAGCATATTTGGAGTCACTAAGGGAAATATTTTGGGGCATATCATTACCAAAGAAGGGATCATCATTGATCCATATAGAATCCAAGGGATTTAAAATATTGCACCACCAAACAATAAGAAGGAACTCAAGTCATTCTTTGGGAAAAATATTTTTTTTAAGGAATTTTATCTCAAGTTTTACAAAAATTAATAGACCCCTGAATGCAATGCTCAAATAGGATGCTAAATTGGAATGGACAGTCAAGGCCCAAAAGTCTTTTTAAGACATCAAATATTTTATATCTTAGGCCCTAGTACTCATTAGTTTATATTTCACAAAGGACTTCTACTTATACTCATTTGCTTCAAAACATACAATTTTTGCTATCATAATGCAAAATAAAGATGAGACTAAACATCCCATTACATTCATGAGCATGAATTTGAAGGATACAAAACTCAAGTATTCCATGATAGATAAGTATATATTCACTCTTGTGAAAGTGGTAAATAAATTTTGTCACTACATCCTAAGAAATAAGACTATCACCATCATACATGACCCTATTTTCAAGCTTACCTTGTCATAGAATGAATTGGGAGAATGTAGAGGCAAATGGATGGGAAAGATATATGAATTTGCTATATAAATCAAGCCTACTAAAATAGTCTAGGGTCAAGGCATTATCTAACTCATGACTGAGCCTAACCCATGCATTACTATTAAAGATGTTTGTGAAGCCTAGGTGTCTAAAGGGGAATGGTATATTGACATAATTCAATATCTACTTATAAGTACTTACCCCCTAGAACTCAATTGAGAATGAAGAAGAGATTTGAGGCTCAAATCCATTCAATACATGATTAATAAAGGAGTTATATATAGAAGAAACTATGAAGGCATCTACCTTATAAGTTTATCAACTAAAGAGAATCAAGAAATTTTGGAAAATCTACACCAAAAGATATGTAGTGGTCATCCATCCAGGAACACCATATTTCATAAAATCTTAATAATGGGCTATAATTGGCTAATAGTAATTAAGGATGCCCACACCCATGTAAGGACATGTCATGAATGCCAAGTTTTGTAAAAAAGATAAGTACATGTATCAATTCCATTGAAACTTATTGTTAATGGAAGGTCATTTTCCTAGTAGGGGTTAGACTTCATTGGTGTCATTAACCCAAACACTTTAATAGGTCATAAGTTGTACTCATTGCCATAGATTACTGCAATTGATGGATTGAGGAAATGGTCACCAAGAATTCCATAGCATAAGATGTGATTCAATTCTTATAAGAACACATCACAAATAGATTTGAAACTCCCTTCTCTATAGTTTTTGACAATGGACTAGCATTCATATTGGTTGATTTCATTGAATGTACTCATGATAATCAGATCACTATCAGGTCATATTCTAACTTATATCCTCAGGGAAATGGATTTTTTGAATCAATTAATAAGAAATTGATAGATGAAATTAATAAATAAATTGGGGATAAGCCTAAGGACTATCATAATCTCCTTAAGTATGTTTTATGGTTGGACTGAACAAGATATAAGTAGGCCCTTAAGGCCTCACCCTATATATTGGTGTATGGACACATGACCTATCAATTCATATAGGAATATATGGAACCAAATGATAGAGTATAATCTCAATTATTGGATATAATATTAATGGAATACTTAAGGAGTAAGTCCCTATAGACCTTCATTCAACATCAGGACATAGTCAAAAGATGGTTTGACAAGAGGGACAAATTTATAGCATTTAGGATCTCTGATCTAGTGCTTATGTGGGATAAATCCCATGAAAATAAAGGATATAATGATAAATTTTATCCATTATGGATTATACCATAACATATTTCAAAGATCTTGGGAAATAATGCATTCTATCTAAGGGATCTTCAAGGCAATGAACTTACATATCTAGTCAATGAGCAGTTTTTAAAAGATTACTTCATGGATATATCATTTAAAGTTTCCCCTAAGTGATGAATAAAATGTGGTATAGGTAGTTCTATTTTATTTTATTGATTTATAGTTTAGTTTTCCAACATTCTAGTTTAGTTTCCTACTTTCTAGTTTAGTTTCCTGCTTTTTAGGTTAGAAGTTTTGTTGTTTCTTATGACAATCTAAATTGGTTTATCCTAACATAACAAAACTAGCATCCTACCAGTAGTGCCCCTATTTTATTCTTAGATTGATATATATGGGAAAGGGAAACTACAAATGGATTCATAATTTGGGGTCTATTCACAAATCAATTATGCTTTTATATTTGAGGTCTTTAAGATTTGGGTATGTAATGAAAAGTCATTTAGGGTTGTGTCGTAATTGAATATTTATACCAAGTATGTGAAATTTACTGTAGAATAATCCATATAAATTTAGAAAGTTTTCTCATTTGATTGGACTAAGAACACTCTTGATACTAATACTTGTTTGGAGGTGATAATCACTAGTGCAAATGTAGCTAGTGGGGATGTTATGGTAAATAATTTGATTTATAACCACACTAGCTCATAGAGGTTTCATCTCTCCTTTCATTAATATATTTATGTGTGTGTTTGTATGTTCAAAAGAGTGATAAATAAATCCCAAAGAAAATAGAAAGGATATCAAAGTATCACATGATGAAATAAGGTCAATGTACCATGCATCATGATCAAAATAAAAAAAGGAAGAGGAGAAAAGGAACCTAAGGTATCTCTATTGGGATATGGATACCTGGTTGGTAGCATAGAAATTCCTAAGCTCCCTTGATTTAATTATCTTCAAAAGAACCAAACTAAAACCTATAGTTAATCCAACTCTTTGAAAATATTCTCACAAAAAGGGTTAAATAAACATCACTTTAACACATACAGATCCATGGATGTGAAGGCAAGTATGTTGTATGATGTAGTTGGGAGTTTCTTTCATATCTTTGATACAAATATTTTTCAATGGAATGATTCGTGTCTAATTTGAAATTACTAAACTAAAGTTCTAAGTTCTTGAATACTCAAAATTATTCCCCTTGTAAGTCACTATTTTTTGTACCCAACTTTCCCCTATTCTTTCATTTACAAAGATTGGGAACCCACTTTTTTTGTTTTGGCCTTATTTTTTAAATTTTCCTCTACATATTTGTGGAAGTTATATCATATATATCCTTAATCTTAACACTTGGAAGTAAAAATTAAGATATTCCACATTTCTTAATAACTTATTAATGGGGCTTATGCCTTTTAGTAGTTTTTGAACTTATACAAGTTTTGGGACTTAGTTTTATTTGGAATTATTTTATTCAAGATTTAGTCTTCAAACATTTTTTTTAGTACTGATGGTTGGAAACCTTTTTCATTGAAATCTTTTTTCAAAGTTTCTGCATTAGATGTTTTGTTTAGGATTTTGATCTTTGAATAAACTATTTAGGGTGTGTTCATTAGGATTTTTATTTGAATGCTATTTTTGAAGGATTTGGTCTTTAGGCATTTTGTGCAGAGGATTTATTCATCAAACATTTTACATGTAACTTCTTTTTAGAAACTTTTCTCTTTGAAACATGTGTTTGGGATTTATTCATCAGAATTTATGTTTAGAGTTTCCATAATGAACATTTTATTTAGGACTTTTGTTCAAAGTATTTTTATGGTATTTGTTCATCGTATGTTTGGTCATGACTTATGCTCATTTTTTCCCTCATTCAGAGGTTTTTTTCAAAATAATCTTCATTAGAGTTTCCATATCAGACCTTTTGTTTGGATACTTTATTTTAATGATTATTCCAAAGGATTTGGTCTTCAAATATTGTGTTTAGGGTTTATGTTTATAGCCTTTGACTCATAATAATTTTTGGATTGATACCAACCTAAAACCTAACTCCCAACTATTGAAAGCCTACTATAATTAACCAACAAAGTGGAACTACTTCATGACACTTGCTAAAGAACATAACCTGCCAACTAAACTAATGAGATTTAAATTGTGTAGGTAAATCAAGCATATGAATTTTGGGAATTAGGAGTACATGAATTATAATTAAATTCAAAATGATATATCAATGATGTGTGACCATTGACATGTTCTTTTAATCATAATAAAATTTCAAGATAACTTACTACTCTATGAACAAATTCCTAGACACCTATGGACCCATTACAAAGAAGTAACCAATGGAGAGGAATATTCATAGTGTGGGAAAACATCACTTTAATAAAAATAGATAATGGCAATGGTTTTATCATCTTAGAGATTTAGATGAGTACTACCATTATCCTAATTCTCCATTAAGGATTCCATAGAGTATATAGACATGGTGTTCAATGCAATAATATTCAATGATAGGTATGCTAACTTCTCAAAATTATGGCATGCCATTGATATTGTCAATAAATTTTATTATGAATGAGGTTTATCCCTAGAATAATGCCAATTGGTGACAAACCTACTCTCCCTCAAGAAATAAGGATTACAGTTCATAGTAGCCAAGCCTAAAGTTATATAAGCCTTGCATTGACCTACTATGGGACTTTTTATTTTCTAGAAGGTAACACACGATGCCTTATTACATCACATGGATCACCAAATGATCATGGATTATATCTCTAGTGATGATTTCTAAAGCTACTTATCTTTGCCAATCCTAGATTCCATATTTGATCATCACAAGATGGTGACATGGAACAAGCATAATCTAATTGACAAAGTTATGAGATCATGGCTTCTTCCTAGGGAGTTTATGGTCATAAAATGAAAGTCCCTCACCTCCATTAGAAAATTTATAATGTGGTATTCATCAGGATGGCCCTATTTAATAGACTCTATGGCATGCCAAGCATCCATTTTCTTCACCTAGATTAGATGCCACTTCTAGATATGTTGATGACCTCAAACATGAAATTTGTCCTAGGAGAGATTATCAACCTCAAACTAAGGGAACAAGTTATGTATAAAATTAAAAGGCCTAATCTTTCTATCTATTTTTAAGTGATGTCATACCTTATTCATGCCATAATGGGCACAATGTATAGGGACATTGGGTATCTTTGGAGCCCAACTACTGACTATATAGAGAATTTCATTTGTGATTATATTCAAGTCATGCATGTATATACATATAATAAGCATATGAGTTAGATTATTGAGGACATATATCCTTAGGTATGGTAAACCATCCATGCGGCCCCACTACCTAGGATATCCAAGAGTATAGTAGACACACCAACACCTCAAAATGACTACCAGCTATACCCAACTATGTGGTGATCATGGTTGTTGGAAATAAGGTTAACCCTTTCACCACCACAAGTATGTTACATATAAGATTATATAAGAAGAGATCACATTCCAGCTTTGGTGGAGTGTGGAAGAGAATATCATAAAACAAAACAAGGGCACATTTTATGGGTCTCATATGGTAATTGGAAAAATGTGTTATAGGTGAGGAAACACTTTGGGGATGTAGGCAATAAAATAATTCACTATTAGTTAGCCACCCTACCTCATAGAGACTAGGATCCTCATGGTCAAAATTAAAATCATATCAAGGGATTTTGTATTCTATACCAACATGTTCCCTATGACTATGACTTTTTTGTTCCTAAATGAAAGGATAACATCTAAATCATTTAAAGGACATGACTTACAAGACTTAAAGAGGATAATTTGATTATTATTTAGGGATAATAATAAATTTCAATTTAGGAGATGCATACAAGGCTACCACCCCCTGGAGGATGGACTAATTCACACTTTTGGGATAGAAAACCCCTATAATAAATAGAAGAATAAGGGGAGCCTTCTCAAAAATCTCCCCTAGTATTGAAGGATGTGAAAATAGAACCTAGTCTGAGTGAAAATAAGTATAGGGGAGATTAATGGGATCTAATTGACTTGTACTCCTTTGATGTAAAAGGCCAAAAGCACCCATCTACATTTGCATTTCCTATGAAAGAATATATATACTAAGATTTTTCTACTACCTCAATTTGGCAAACTTCCTACCCAATTAGAAAGACTACTATTTATTATAAGATAAATCCAAGGGATCCTCCCTTCATATAGAACCTAGTTACTAATGAATAAAAAATAGACACATCTTAAGTTCAACAACAAATAGTGGTAGAATAAGAAATAGATGAAGAAGAGTAATTGGAAAGAACAAAGGAACTAAGCCTTATAGTTGATAAAGGGAAGTCACCAATCAAATATGACAAATTAGGTAAGAAGGCTCAACCTCCAGTCCCTTCTTCCCAAGTTTCCTCATTTTTCCCCATATTTGGTCTAGTTCTCATCAGTTTTGTCTTGAAAACACCTTTGCTCAATCAAAAAGTTGAGGATGTTTATTCTACCATTGTTGTTTCAATTTCCCCCATAATTCCAACCATGTCCATTATTACCACCACTATTGACATTCCCTCCAGAATTGTTATAGTCTAAACTAAGTTTAGAAAAAAGGCCTCTAAGAATATTTAAATAGCATTGGCCAGATCCCAGCTACATGTCTCTTTCCCACAAAAAAATATACCAATGCCTTTCACCAAATCCTCCCAAGATACTACTATCATATCCTCAAATAAGCCCAAAAGGGGTAAACAAGTATATGTGGTCCATCCACTCCCCTAATATAGAGGTGTGGATTGGTCCAATATCATATGAACCTCCCTTCCCAACTCAGTACTCAAAGGAGAGTTAGATAAATCAACATAAGATCAATTGGTGGAGGCTACAACTAAGGATAAATAGCCAATAAACTCAATTGAGCTAGTCATCCCTCCATGGGAAGTTGATCTTAGATCGAAGGCTTCCTAAAATCATAATTTTAAAATCAAATAATTTCCATCAATAACCTCCTTATTTGATAATCATAAATGAAGAATACAAAGGGTTAGGAAGATGAAATTATATAATTAAGCTAAGAGGGAGATCATTATTTAAGAAAATCAAGAAGTATTTACCTTGTCAAAAGGAAGAATAGACATCTAGGGCAGTCCCCATATATAGAGGACTTTAAGTACCTTATAGAAACTCACAAGGATGTTATGATAGCATTACATTAGGGGACTAAAATTGCTAAATATAAACTTGAACAAGAGATAGAATAAATCAAATATAAGAAACACACAATCCATAGCCCTCAAGGGATTGATACTAAAGTCCAGTAGGCTACATAATTTTTTTATAATGCTTTAGAGGTAATTGAGGCAATGAGGGTAGAATTGGCCCCCATATTATAAAGACCCACAAATTATTTTATTCTTTGAATCAAGATTAAAATAATTTTAAATTATTGATTCTTTACACTACTAATAATGCATATATCCACCTTGACTTAATGACACCATTTTAGGTATCAAATACCCTCAATTTGGTGATTATAAAAACATAGGAGGCTAGAGAGTGGATTACAATTGCTAGGGTAGTAATGTCCAAGTATTAAGAACATGAAAATATCATCTTGCATATCGTAGATAAATTGAAATTATCAAAGGCAAGGGATACTATTGGAAAGCTTATTAGTATAATCAATTTTGATCAACTCCTTCAAAAAGCATCTGACAATTTCAAGTAAAGTCTATAGGGGTTAGCACTTGAATATATTAAAGCTATAGTCATATAAAATACAAAAATTGGTAATTTGAGCATGGATAATGACACCCAACCCTTAGGTACCTCTTTCATCCTCTCATGATCATCATGGGAATATTTTCAATGATTCCTAATCATCTATAGCCTTTCAGACTTGATCCCAACTTAGCTAAACCAAATTTTACATGACTAATCCATCCCCCTAATCCCCGTTAACTTAGGAAAATAGTGCCACACTTATAATATAGTGTCATTTCCACTCTTACACACTTTTGGTGATCATATCTAAGTGTCTTTTTGTCCCCAATGGTCAGTTTTTTCTAGTTCCCAATCCTTTTCCTCATTAGCCTAATACGAGTACATTAAACCCATGACCAATATATCCTTATAAAATACCATTCAAATATCATTTTGGAAAGGGTTTGAAAAATTCACTAATAAATAAAGAATACAATAAATACTACTCAAGCAATCTCCCCTATTCTTAACATTCAGCTAGCCAATATACTAACAAGCTTATTCAAATCCTTACACCAATCCATAGCCACCTCAATTACATCTATTTTAGTATTCTACATATTCATACACCAAATTTCACAAAGCACATTAAGTTGGAGAACTACATATGGCTTGCTCCCTCTTCGAAGTATTGGTATGTAGGTAGCATGCCCACACAAGGGGTGTGGATACACATTTAGTTAATCTTACACACACTAATCCCCACTTTTTCTTGATATTGGTAAAATCAAAATGGAGTATAGGGTTTTAATAGAAAATATACTCTATATTGATCTCTATACACTTTTATATATCAAAACTTCATGGACAGGGTCACATAGACCCAGTGAACAAAACCCAAAAAGCTTAGGTCTTCAAGATAATAGTGGTAATGGTAGACTATAACATCAATTCCACTCTTTTCCACTTTAAATGATCCCATCCAATCATAAAATTAAGGTCAAATCTTAGTCTGTGATAGTGTCTTAGTCTTGCATAGTGAATCTCAAAACCAGTCTCAGCCATATCAACTAATTTCTAGCTAAGTCTTATTTTTTCCATCTTATTACTATTTTTATAAAGGTCAAAATTTTAATATAATTTACATAAATTAGTAGCTTAATTATTGCATATTTTTTTACTAGTTTTACTACTCAAAACCTTTAACTAAATTAGGAATAATACACCATTATTTCAAAAAAGGTAAAATCTTTTGGTGACCCTGACTTACTTTGTTTGCACATAAAAACCCTAAAAACCCAAGGGTAAATTTCCTACTAATGTTTCCTAATTTTTTTTAATTTTTTACCTAAATAATAAAATTAGAAATTATCATTAAATTTTAAAATTTCATTGTAATTTTAAAATATTTGTTTTCAAACCCTAGTTGCCCATACTAGGTCCTAGTATTTTCCTAGTAATTTTCCAATAATTTTATGATTTTTTACTAGCATATTTAAATCATAAATTCACTTCAAATTTTAAAATTCAATAGTAATTTTCAAAAACAATTATTTTCCAAAACCCTAGTTGCATACACTAGGTCCTGTTAAATCACAAATTTTGCAATAAATTTCTAATTTTTTACTTGCATATCTAACTTAAAAATTCACTTCCAATTTTAAATTTTTATAGTAAATTTTCAAAATAATTATTTGTCAAACCCTAATTGCATCTACTAGGTTCCATTTTTTTTTAAGGTATCACCTTACATGTTTGTGAGCTTCAAATCCTTTTTACGTAATTTCCAGTTCATTATATTTAAGACTTTTCATTGCCTATATTTAGTACTTTACTTCTCTAGAACTTTTCCTATTACAAATTATTGCAAAAAAATCAATCAAATTTCAAATTGTTTTCCTACCTTAACAATGGTCCAATACACCAATTTTGATGAACCTAATAAAAGGGAACTTCAATAAGTCTTAACTAAACACATTGACATGTAAGATGATATGTTGAAAATACTACGAGAAGAATAACAAAGAGTGAACAATGGTCAATATTCCCAAACCATAGAGAAACTAGTTATAAATAACACTATGGGGGAAACTATGTCTCAACAACACCCTATAGCATCCCAACCTATCTCTATGCCACCAACTATAGCTACTACATCTTTGTCTCTTGATATGGTAGCCCTTATGCAAGAGATATGATCTATTCAATCCAAGATGCTACATCTTGAGCAAGGTGCCTCTAGACCTACATATGATTTAGATTCTTTTGCTTTACTGCATACACCATTGACATGTCACATTACTTCTACACCCTTACCACATTTTTTTTTCAACCCAAGCTTACTCTATATGATGGCAAGGGTGATCTAGACACACATTTGAGAGATTTTTATGCAACATGCTTGGACTATGTACTAAATGATTGGATACTTACCAAGCTATTTCCATATAGCCTAAAGGATTATGATTTACAATGGTTCTATAGACTACCAAATCAATTGGTTAATGCATTTAATCCTTTACTAGACATGTTTCTATCACATTTTAACATTAACATTGGTGATAAAGTTTCATATGCCCAAGTTACACAATAGAAACAAAGGTCAAATGAGCATCTCATAAATTATGTTAATTGATATAAGAATATTTTGGCTAAGATCACTATCCCCATGGTCGATCAAGAGTTATAAGATCTCTTCAAACAAATTCTCTTACCAGCTTTTCATGAATTAATTATGTTTAAAATATTCTCTTCCTTCACTAAATTATGTCACACACTAAAGGAGAGAAAAGTCAAACTAATTTCAATGGAAAAACTCAAGTACACAAGTATCTTAGAAATAAAAAATAAGAGTAACAATCAAGTCCCATACAAATTCAAGGTCAATGATAGTAAGAGTTAGAATCAATTGATAGTTAATGTGAATTCTGTTCCCCCTCAATAAGTGGTTTTATCAGCACCTCCTTAGTGAACCTTCACAAATCTACCAATTTCTCTAGCTATAATTTTATAGTAGCTATTGGAATGTAACATCATATCTATCCATCCTATTTGATAAGTTGACCCAACAAAGACTCTTTAATGAGGATATGATCAACATGCATTTTGCAAGTTTCATAGGGTACTAGGACATATAACAAATAGATGTTAAAGTTTGAGACATAAGATATAGGATTTGATTGATGGAAATCATATTGATCTTAGAACTTTAGTTGAGTCTCCTTAGGCAAAGAAAATATAGGATAAAGCTTTGAAAATATTTGAAAATCATTTTCCATAACATTCTAAACAAGAAGCAAAGGACACATTAGGGGTTCACCATACATATCATGCACATCCACCACCAGATATATACAGGGCACCTTCAATTGAGACACATCCTTTGAGTAACATGATTGGTGTATACAATTATAGAGTTCTAGCTAGACCTTCCATCTCATTCTCAGAGTAGGAGATATTCAAAGATGAATCAAATTATTATTCACTCTTTATTAGAGCTTACATTCATAATCATCCTATTCATAGTGTTCTTATAGACAATGGATCTAGTATGAACATGTGAACTATGACATTATAGTAGCATTTGGGATATTCAATGTAGGATATTATCTTCATGGACATAGTTATAAGTGGATTCAATGAGCACATACAAATTTTATTAGGTGAGATCGTACTTCCTCTATAGGTTGGCCCAACACACATGGCCACACCATTCACTATAGTTCCCAATGTAGGAATTTTAGACATGTTACTTGGTTGACCATGGATATAGAAACTTTGAGTAGTACCTTCTAAAATTCATATATGAATGAAATTAATTCACATTAATTAGGTTTTTATAGTTGGTTGTGTTCCATAAAAATTACCTCTCCCCACTTTAGAGCCATCTTCTACTTTGTAGTCACTAGTTCCAGTTTCTCCACCAATTATAATTCTTCCTCTGGTTCTAATTCAAACACAATTGAGGCATCCATCACAAGAAAAGAGAGTTTATACACCTCCATAGCTTTAAGATTCTAGATATCTTCCAGTTATAGTGTTCACACCTAGGGTAGTATCATTGAAATCTCATGCATCTACTCATAGAACACATGTTTAGAGATCTTCTCATACTACCGAATGGGTCCATAAGATCCCTATAGTTGCATCCACTTCTTAGAGTTATAGGGGACCCCACACTTAGTTTTTAGTTTAGATATTTTAGAGCATTTACAACATATATAGCTTTCAAAGCCACAGTCTCAATATCTCCATTATGCTTCATGATCATTCACGATTCCTTTCCTTAATACAAGACACCATGATAGGGAGTCTACCATCAGACTCAGTGGTTAGTATCATCCCTTCCTAGTTTACTTGTACATATATTCTCTTCAGTTACTTGTATATAATTTCTTTTTTCTTACTTGTACATAGTTCTTCCTTTCAAATTCTTGTGCATAGTCTTCCTGTGATTGATTGTACATAGCTTCTTAAAAATAAAAATCCAAAAATAATACAAATTATCAAAAATCCAAAAACATTTAAATATATCAACATTCCAAAAACATTCACATATGTCAAAACACCAAAAACATTTTGATTGTATGATTATCCATGCTTTACATTTATACTACTATGTTAGAATTATATTTTCTATTCTATGTTATTTTTTTATCAATTTATCTACATTACTATAATGGTAATTATGCATGGCATGATGACTCTTACTTCTAATTTTAGATACAGTAGTTGGTATAACTTCCGAATAAAAATTCATGTTTCAAACACCAGTGATTGGGGGCAATATGCATGGCACATGTGTTTTCTTTTATTTTTAAGTTCAACATTACCTAGACATTATCTAAAATTATGTGCCTTATTCCATATATAGGTGGTTAGCATCATTTTGGAGTTGATTTCATACAACCCTAACCTCTACATTTTAAAGTGGCTTTCATGTAAGCCTAGTGTACCAGTTTTGGAGTGGCTTCATACAATCCTAATCTCCATATTTTAGAGTGGCTAAGAGTGACCTATTTTCCAACATACATTTAGCTATCCATACCAACATTTTCATATTACATAACATTCATGGTTTTCTAGATCCATCTCATATGACATACATTTCATACCAGTATTACTTTATAACTTCACTTCATGGGGCAATGATGGAGCCAAAGGTTTAGCTAGCCTTTGTATTCTTGAGCCACCTATTTAAAAGGATTAGAAACATAGTCCAAACATTTATTAACACATGCATGATCACCTAGCTTCACTTAGTGGGCAATGATGGATCTAAAGGGCCAACCTTTACATTCTTGATCCACTATCAAGGAATTGACCACTCAACTCTATTTATGATATCACTCTTGGTATAACATACCTAGAATATCTAGCATATCTAGCATCACTCAGCATCACAATAGGTTTTGTATTGGTCTATGTACTTGGTGAGGTTTATTCATTCCTTTCTCTTCTACTCTCTCTCTTACTTAGATTTATACATTCTTATTTTAGATATAGGGTATCTAGTAAGAACTAATCTACTCTTATTTTTCTTATAAATTCATACTTCATAATGTGCTATCTCTCTCTATGTACACCCAACATCACACAACTTCATGAGATTTACCCTTAAAGGTAAGTTTAGTACACTTTCTATTTTTATTTTATCCTATTATTTCACTTTGTTGCATCACTAAAATAAAGGAGGGGACATTGTAGTCATATAAAATACAAAAATTGGTAATTTTAGTGTGGCCAATGACACCCAACCCTTAAGTCCCTCTTACTTTCTCTCATGACCCTCATGGGCATCTTTTCATTGATTCCCAGTCATTTATATCCTTCCAAACTTGATCCTAGCTGAGCTAAACCCCTTTTTTCATGACTAATCCATCCCCTCAAGTCTTGCAAGCTCAGGACAATAGCACTACACTTGGATTATAGCATTGGTGGCACTCCTGTCCACTTTCAATGCTCCTATTCAAGTGCATTTTTGGCCCCAATAGTTAGTTTATTTTAATTACCCATCTTTTTCCTTGTTGGCCTAATGTGAGTACATTTAACCTATGAAAAATAGATCCTTATAAAACTCCATTCAAAGATCCTTTAGAAAGAGTTGGAAAATATCACTAAGTAAGCAAGAATACGTGTAAGACTACTCAAGAAATCTTCTCTATTCTCTACATATAGCCAACTAATATACCTAAAAGCTTACTCAAATCCTTCCACTAGTCCCTAGCCACCTCAAGTACATCTAGTTAGAATTATACATATTCATACACCAAATTGCACAAAGCACATCAAGTGGGAGAACTATATATGGCTTGATCCCTCTTCAGAGTATTGGTATCTACATAACATGCCCACACAAGAGGTGTGGATACACGTTCAGTAAATCTTCCAAACTATAACCACCACCCCCCCCACCTCTTACTCAAAATTAGTCAAATCATAATCTAGTATAGGGTTTGAAGATAAAATATGCTATATAGGGAGTTCTACAGACTTCTAGTTGTCAAAAATTCATGGATAGGGTCACACAAACTTGGTGAACAAAACCCATTAAGCTCAAATCCTCAAGACAATAGTGGTAGAGGTAGAATACAATGTTGGTACCACTCTTGTCCACTTTTAGTGCTCTTATCCAATCATAAAATGGAGGTTATATCTTAGTTTTTAATAGTATCCGAGACATGCACAATGAATCTCAGACCCTTTCTTAACCATATTAGCCAGTTTCTAGCTAAGTCTTATTTTTTCCATCTTATTAATATTTTTATAAATTTCAAAATTATAATATAATTTAAAAAAATCAATAGCTTAATTATTACATATTTATTTACTAATTTTACTACTCATACCCTTTAACTAATTTAGGGATAATACACTAATATTCCCAAAAAGGTTAAATCAAAAGTTGAGTTGAGTTTTGCAAGAAAAAAGGTGATGGAAGTGGAAATATTCAAGATAAACTTCTAGAATACATAATTGGAATATGTCAAGCTCCTTGATCAAGTTAACAAGGTGCATAAACCCTTGTTATTTAACTTAGACATGATTAGGTAGCAACATGATGTGGGACACAAGTGTTATATAGAGTTGGAAGTGAAGAATAATATTAATGCTATAACTTCTAATTTAGTATAAGTATCTACAACAATGACTCTCAAAACCAATGCATCCATACAATTGTCCACTAAACCTTAGTTAAAAAGGCTATTTTTATGCATATAAATTCAAAGGCATAAAGTTTTGTCTTGTAGTAGACTTTTGTTAGAACTTGAATAAAATGTTGCCTAAATTATTTGTAAGAATGAACATGTTTCATCACATTATGAAAACTAAAATTCATTTTTGATAATTATAACCTAACTATATGTATACATTACATATATTTTTGAATCTAGAGTTAGAACTAAAGTTCTAATTATGCCATGTAATTACAAATTTGCATGCACTTGGAGGATGAGGCAACATTTCCCCAAGTTTATATAAACAAATGTGACCCTCATTTTCAAAGGTCATAAAATTTAATCTAGAATCAAAATCAATTTTTAATTGTCACTCATGTGTTGGTGTATTTTTTCTCTAAGTTCTATGTAGTTAGGTTTGATCTTTTTGTTTTTTGATTCAGTAATTCTTAGCATGTAATAGCTATAAGGAATTATTCTTGTCATGATTAATATGCTAATTTTAGATGTGAAATAGCTATTGAAGAATTTATAATTATATTTATTATTTACAAGTATCAATTATAATTTTAGATTTATTATTTTGAAGAATCAATTTATAGCTAATGTGAATTCTGTTCCCCCTCAATAAGTGGTTTTATCAGCACCTCCTTAGTGAACCTTCACAAATCTACCAATTTCTCTAGCTATAATTTTATAGTAGCTATTGGAATGTAACATCATATCTATCCCTCCTATTTGATAAGTTGACCCAACAAAGACTCTTTAATGAGGATATGATCAACATGCATTTTGCAAGTTTCATAGGGTACTAGGACATATAACAAATAGATGTTAAAGTTTGAGACATAAGATATAGGATTTGATTGATGGAAATCATATTGATCTTAGAACTTTAGTTGAGTCTCCTTAGGCAAAGAAAATATAGGATAAAGCTTTGAAAATATTTGAAAATCATTTTCCATAACATTCTAAACAAGAAGCAAAGGACACATTAGGGGTTCACCATACATATCATGCACATCCACCACCAGATATATACAGGGCACCTTCAATTGAGACACATCCTTTGAGTAACATGATTGGTGTATACAATTATAGAGTTCTAGCTAGACCTTCCATCTCATTCTCAGAGTAGGAGATATTCAAAGATGAATCAAATTATTATTCACTCTTTATTAGAGCTTACATTCATAATCATCCTATTCATAGTGTTCTTATAGACAATGGATCTAGTATGAACATGTGAACTATGACATTATAGTAGCATTTGGGATATTCAATGTAGGATATTATCTTCATGGACATAGTTATAAGTGGATTCAATGAGCACATACAAATTTTATTAGGTGAGATCGTACTTCCTCTATAGGTTGGCCCAACACACATGGCCACACCATTCACTATAGTTCCCAATGTAGGAATTTTAGACATGTTACTTGGTTGACCATGGATATAGAAACTTTGAGTAGTACCTTCTAAAATTCATATATGAATGAAATTAATTCACATTAATTAGGTTTTTATAGTTGGTTGTGTTCCATAAAAATTACCTCTCCCCACTTTAGAGCCATCTTCTACTTTGTAGTCACTAGTTCCAGTTTCTCCACCAATTATAATTCTTCCTCTGGTTCTAATTCAAACACAATTGAGGCATCCATCACAAGAAAAGAGAGTTTATACACCTCCATAGCTTTAAGATTCTAGATATCTTCCAGTTATAGTGTTCACACCTAGGGTAGTATCATTGAAATCTCATGCATCTACTCATAGAACACATGTTTAGAGATCTTCTCATACTACCGAATGGGTCCATAAGATCCCTATAGTTGCATCCACTTCTTAGAGTTATAGGGGACCCCACACTTAGTTTTTAGTTTAGATATTTTAGAGCATTTACAACATATATAGCTTTCAAAGCCACAGTCTCAATATCTCCATTATGCTTCATGATCATTCACGATTCCTTTCCTTAATACAAGACACCATGATAGGGAGTCTACCATCAGACTCAGTGGTTAGTATCATCCCTTCCTAGTTTACTTGTACATATATTCTCTTCAGTTACTTGTATATAATTTCTTTTTTCTTACTTGTACATAGTTCTTCCTTTCAAATTCTTGTGCATAGTCTTCCTGTGATTGATTGTACATAGCTTCTTAAAAATAAAAATCCAAAAATAATACAAATTATCAAAAATCCAAAAACATTTAAATATATCAACATTCCAAAAACATTCACATATGTCAAAACACCAAAAACATTTTGATTGTATGATTATCCATGCTTTACATTTATACTACTATGTTAGAATTATATTTTCTATTCTATGTTATTTTTTTATCAATTTATCTACATTACTATAATGGTAATTATGCATGGCATGATGACTCTTACTTCTAATTTTAGATACAGTAGTTGGTATAACTTCCGAATAAAAATTCATGTTTCAAACACCAGTGATTGGGGGCAATATGCATGGCACATGTGTTTTCTTTTATTTTTAAGTTCAACATTACCTAGACATTATCTAAAATTATGTGCCTTATTCCATCTATAGGTGGTTAGCATCATTTTGGAGTTGATTTCATACAACCCTAACCTCTACATTTTAAAGTGGCTTTCATGTAAGCCTAGTGTACCAGTTTTGGAGTGGCTTTCATACAATCCTAATCTCCATATTTTAGAGTGGCTAAGAGTGACCTATTTTCCAACATACATTTAGCTATCCATACCAACATTTTCATATTACATAACATTCATGGTTTTCTAGATCCATCTCATATGACATACATTTCATACCAGTATTACTTTATAACTTCACTTCATGGGGCAATGATGGAGCCAAAGGTTTAGCTAGCCTTTGTATTCTTGAGCCACCTATTTAAAAGGATTAGAAACATAGTCCAAACATTTATTAACACATGCATGATCACCTAGCTTCACTTAGTGGGCAATGATGGATCTAAAGGGCCAACCTTTACATTCTTGATCCACTATCAAGGAATTGACCACTCAACTCTATTTATGATATCACTCTTGGTATAACATACCTAGAATATCTAGCATATCTAGCATCACTCAGCATCACAATAGGTTTTGTATTGGTCTATGTACTTGGTGAGGTTTATTCATTCCTTTCTCTTCTACTCTCTCTCTCTTACTTAGATTTATACATTCTTATTTTAGATATAGGGTATCTAGTAAGAACTAATCTACTCTTATTTTTCTTATAAATTCATACTTCATAATGTGCTATCTCTCTCTATGTACACCCAACATCACACAACTTCATGAGATTTACCCTTAAAGGTAAGTTTAGTACACTTTCTATTTTTATTTTATCCTATTATTTCACTTTGTTGCATCACTAAAATAAAGGAGGGGACATTGTAGTCATATAAAATACAAAAATTGGTAATTTTAGTGTGGCCAATGACACCCAACCCTTAAGTCCCTCTTACTTTCTCTCATGACCCTCATGGGCATCTTTTCATTGATTCCCAGTCATTTATATCCTTCCAAACTTGATCCTAGCTGAGCTAAACCCCTTTTTTCATGACTAATCCATCCCCTCAAGTCTTGCAAGCTCAGGACAATAGCACTACACTTGGATTATAGCATTGGTGGCACTCCTGTCCACTTTCAATGCTCCTATTCAAGTGCATTTTTGGCCCCAATAGTTAGTTTATTTTAATTACCCATCTTTTTCCTTGTTGGCCTAATGTGAGTACATTTAACCTATGAAAAATAGATCCTTATAAAACTCCATTCAAAGATCCTTTAGAAAGAGTTGGAAAATATCACTAAGTAAGCAAGAATACGTGTAAGACTACTCAAGAAATCTTCTCTATTCTCTACATATAGCCAACTAATATACCTAAAAGCTTACTCAAATCCTTCCACTAGTCCCTAGCCACCTCAAGTACATCTAGTTAGAATTATACATATTCATACACCAAATTGCACAAAGCACATCAAGTGGGAGAACTATATATGGCTTGATCCCTCTTCAGAGTATTGGTATCTACATAACATGCCCACACAAGAGGTGTGGATACACGTTCAGTAAATCTTCCAAACTATAACCACCACCCCCCCCACCTCTTACTCAAAATTAGTCAAATCATAATCTAGTATAGGGTTTGAAGATAAAATATGCTATATAGGGAGTTCTACAGACTTCTAGTTGTCAAAAATTCATGGATAGGGTCACACAAACTTGGTGAACAAAACCCATTAAGCTCAAATCCTCAAGACAATAGTGGTAGAGGTAGAATACAATGTTGGTACCACTCTTGTCCACTTTTAGTGCTCTTATCCAATCATAAAATGGAGGTTATATCTTAGTTTTTAATAGTATCCGAGACATGCACAATGAATCTCAGACCCTTTCTTAACCATATTAGCCAGTTTCTAGCTAAGTCTTATTTTTTCCATCTTATTAATATTTTTATAAATTTCAAAATTATAATATAATTTAAAAAAATCAATAGCTTAATTATTACATATTTATTTACTAATTTTACTACTCATACCCTTTAACTAATTTAGGGATAATACACTAATATTCCCAAAAAGGTTAAATCAAAAGTTGAGTTGAGTTTTGCAAGAAAAAAGGTGATGGAAGTGGAAATATTCAAGATAAACTTCTAGAATACATAATTGGAATATGTCAAGCTCCTTGATCAAGTTAACAAGGTGCATAAACCCTTGTTATTTAACTTAGACATGATTAGGTAGCAACATGATGTGGGACACAAGTGTTATATAGAGTTGGAAGTGAAGAATAATATTAATGCTATAACTTCTAATTTAGTATAAGTATCTACAACAATGACTCTCAAAACCAATGCATCCATACAATTGTCCACTAAACCTTAGTTAAAAAGGCTATTTTTATGCATATAAATTCAAAGGCATAAAGTTTTGTCTTGTAGTAGACTTTTGTTAGAACTTGAATAAAATGTTGCCTAAATTATTTGTAAGAATGAACATGTTTCATCACATTATGAAAACTAAAATTCATTTTTGATAATTATAACCTAACTATATGTATACATTACATATATTTTTGAATCTAGAGTTAGAACTAAAGTTCTAATTATGCCATGTAATTACAAATTTGCATGCACTTGGAGGATGAGGCAACATTTCCCCAAGTTTATATAAACAAATGTGACCCTCATTTTCAAAGGTCATAAAATTTAATCTAGAATCAAAATCAATTTTTAATTGTCACTCATGTGTTGGTGTATTTTTTCTCTAAGTTCTATGTAGTTAGGTTTGATCTTTTTGTTTTTTGATTCAGTAATTCTTAGCATGTAATAGCTATAAGGAATTATTCTTGTCATGATTAATATGCTAATTTTAGATGTGAAATAGCTATTGAAGAATTTATAATTATATTTATTATTTACAAGTATCAATTATAATTTTAGATTTATTATTTTGAAGAATCAATTTATAGCTAATGTGAATTCTGTTCCCCCTCAATAAGTGGTTTTATCAGCACCTCCTTAGTGAACCTTCACAAATCTACCAATTTCTCTAGCTATAATTTTATAGTAGCTATTGGAATGTAACATCATATCTATCCCTCCTATTTGATAAGTTGACCCAACAAAGACTCTTTAATGAGGATATGATCAACATGCATTTTGCAAGTTTCATAGGGTACTAGGACATATAACAAATAGATGTTAAAGTTTGAGACATAAGATATAGGATTTGATTGATGGAAATCATATTGATCTTAGAACTTTAGTTGAGTCTCCTTAGGCAAAGAAAATATAGGATAAAGCTTTGAAAATATTTGAAAATCATTTTCCATAACATTCTAAACAAGAAGCAAAGGACACATTAGGGGTTCACCATACATATCATGCACATCCACCACTAGATATATACAGGGCACCTTCAATTGAGACACATCCTTTGAGTAACATGATTGGTGTATACAATTATAGAGTTCTAGCTAGACCTTCCATCTCATTCTCAGAGTAGGAGATATTCAAAGATGAATCAAATTATTATTCACTCTTTATTAGAGCTTACATTCATAATCATCCTATTCATAGTGTTCTTATAGACAATGGATCTAGTATGAACATGTGAACTATGACATTATAGTAGCATTTGGGATATTCAATGTAGGATATTATCTTCATGGACATAGTTATAAGTGGATTCAATGAGCACATACAAATTTTATTAGGTGAGATCGTACTTCCTCTATAGGTTGGCCCAACACACATGGCCACACCATTCACTATAGTTCCCAATGTAGGAATTTTAGACATGTTACTTGGTTGACCATGGATATAGAAACTTTGAGTAGTACCTTCTAAAATTCATATATGAATGAAATTAATTCACATTAATTAGGTTTTTATAGTTGGTTGTGTTCCATAAAAATTACCTCTCCCCACTTTAGAGCCATCTTCTACTTTGTAGTCACTAGTTCCAGTTTCTCCACCAATTATAATTCTTCCTCTGGTTCTAATTCAAACACAATTGAGGCATCCATCACAAGAAAAGAGAGTTTATACACCTCCATAGCTTTAAGATTCTAGATATCTTCCAGTTATAGTGTTCACACCTAGGGTAGTATCATTGAAATCTCATGCATCTACTCATAGAACACATGTTTAGAGATCTTCTCATACTACCGAATGGGTCCATAAGATCCCTATAGTTGCATCCACTTCTTAGAGTTATAGGGGACCCCACACTTAGTTTTTAGTTTAGATATTTTAGAGCATTTACAACATATATAGCTTTCAAAGCCACAGTCTCAATATCTCCATTATGCTTCATGATCATTCACGATTCCTTTCCTTAATACAAGACACCATGATAGGGAGTCTACCATCAGACTCAGTGGTTAGTATCATCCCTTCCTAGTTTACTTGTACATATATTCTCTTCAGTTACTTGTATATAATTTCTTTTTTCTTACTTGTACATAGTTCTTCCTTTCAAATTCTTGTGCATAGTCTTCCTGTGATTGATTGTACATAGCTTCTTAAAAATAAAAATCCAAAAATAATACAAATTATCAAAAATCCAAAAACATTTAAATATATCAACATTCCAAAAACATTCACATATGTCAAAACACCAAAAACATTTTGATTGTATGATTATCCATGCTTTACATTTATACTACTATGTTAGAATTATATTTTCTATTCTATGTTATTTTTTTATCAATTTATCTACATTACTATAATGGTAATTATGCATGGCATGATGACTCTTACTTCTAATTTTAGATACAGTAGTTGGTATAACTTCCGAATAAAAATTCATGTTTCAAACACCAGTGATTGGGGGCAATATGCATGGCACATGTGTTTTCTTTTATTTTTAAGTTCAACATTACCTAGACATTATCTAAAATTATGTGCCTTATTCCATCTATAGGTGGTTAGCATCATTTTGGAGTTGATTTCATACAACCCTAACCTCTACATTTTAAAGTGGCTTTCATGTAAGCCTAGTGTACCAGTTTTGGAGTGGCTTTCATACAATCCTAATCTCCATATTTTAGAGTGGCTAAGAGTGACCTATTTTCCAACATACATTTAGCTATCCATACCAACATTTTCATATTACATAACATTCATGGTTTTCTAGATCCATCTCATATGACATACATTTCATACCAGTATTACTTTATAACTTCACTTCATGGGGCAATGATGGAGCCAAAGGTTTAGCTAGCCTTTGTATTCTTGAGCCACCTATTTAAAAGGATTAGAAACATAGTCCAAACATTTATTAACACATGCATGATCACCTAGCTTCACTTAGTGGGCAATGATGGATCTAAAGGGCCAACCTTTACATTCTTGATCCACTATCAAGGAATTGACCACTCAACTCTATTTATGATATCACTCTTGGTATAACATACCTAGAATATCTAGCATATCTAGCATCACTCAGCATCACAATAGGTTTTGTATTGGTCTATGTACTTGGTGAGGTTTATTCATTCCTTTCTCTTCTACTCTCTCTCTCTTACTTAGATTTATACATTCTTATTTTAGATATAGGGTATCTAGTAAGAACTAATCTACTCTTATTTTTCTTATAAATTCATACTTCATAATGTGCTATCTCTCTCTATGTACACCCAACATCACACAACTTCATGAGATTTACCCTTAAAGGTAAGTTTAGTACACTTTCTATTTTTATTTTATCCTATTATTTCACTTTGTTGCATCACTAAAATAAAGGAGGGGACATTGTAGTCATATAAAATACAAAAATTGGTAATTTTAGTGTGGCCAATGACACCCAACCCTTAAGTCCCTCTTACTTTCTCTCATGACCCTCATGGGCATCTTTTCATTGATTCCCAGTCATTTATATCCTTCCAAACTTGATCCTAGCTGAGCTAAACCCCTTTTTTCATGACTAATCCATCCCCTCAAGTCTTGCAAGCTCAGGACAATAGCACTACACTTGGATTATAGCATTGGTGGCACTCCTGTCCACTTTCAATGCTCCTATTCAAGTGCATTTTTGGCCCCAATAGTTAGTTTATTTTAATTACCCATCTTTTTCCTTGTTGGCCTAATGTGAGTACATTTAACCTATGAAAAATAGATCCTTATAAAACTCCATTCAAAGATCCTTTAGAAAGAGTTGGAAAATATCACTAAGTAAGCAAGAATACGTGTAAGACTACTCAAGAAATCTTCTCTATTCTCTACATATAGCCAACTAATATACCTAAAAGCTTACTCAAATCCTTCCACTAGTCCCTAGCCACCTCAAGTACATCTAGTTAGAATTATACATATTCATACACCAAATTGCACAAAGCACATCAAGTGGGAGAACTATATATGGCTTGATCCCTCTTCAGAGTATTGGTATCTACATAACATGCCCACACAAGAGGTGTGGATACACGTTCAGTAAATCTTCCAAACTATAACCACCACCCCCCCCACCTCTTACTCAAAATTAGTCAAATCATAATCTAGTATAGGGTTTGAAGATAAAATATGCTATATAGGGAGTTCTACAGACTTCTAGTTGTCAAAAATTCATGGATAGGGTCACACAAACTTGGTGAACAAAACCCATTAAGCTCAAATCCTCAAGACAATAGTGGTAGAGGTAGAATACAATGTTGGTACCACTCTTGTCCACTTTTAGTGCTCTTATCCAATCATAAAATGGAGGTTATATCTTAGTTTTTAATAGTATCCGAGACATGCACAATGAATCTCAGACCCTTTCTTAACCATATTAGCCAGTTTCTAGCTAAGTCTTATTTTTTCCATCTTATTAATATTTTTATAAATTTCAAAATTATAATATAATTTAAAAAAATCAATAGCTTAATTATTACATATTTATTTACTAATTTTACTACTCATACCCTTTAACTAATTTAGGGATAATACACTAATATTCCCAAAAAGGTTAAATCAAAAGTTGAGTTGAGTTTTGCAAGAAAAAAGGTGATGGAAGTGGAAATATTCAAGATAAACTTCTAGAATACATAATTGGAATATGTCAAGCTCCTTGATCAAGTTAACAAGGTGCATAAACCCTTGTTATTTAACTTAGACATGATTAGGTAGCAACATGATGTGGGACACAAGTGTTATATAGAGTTGGAAGTGAAGAATAATATTAATGCTATAACTTCTAATTTAGTATAAGTATCTACAACAATGACTCTCAAAACCAATGCATCCATACAATTGTCCACTAAACCTTAGTTAAAAAGGCTATTTTTATGCATATAAATTCAAAGGCATAAAGTTTTGTCTTGTAGTAGACTTTTGTTAGAACTTGAATAAAATGTTGCCTAAATTATTTGTAAGAATGAACATGTTTCATCACATTATGAAAACTAAAATTCATTTTTGATAATTATAACCTAACTATATGTATACATTACATATATTTTTGAATCTAGAGTTAGAACTAAAGTTCTAATTATGCCATGTAATTACAAATTTGCATGCACTTGGAGGATGAGGCAACATTTCCCCAAGTTTATATAAACAAATGTGACCCTCATTTTCAAAGGTCATAAAATTTAATCTAGAATCAAAATCAATTTTTAATTGTCACTCATGTGTTGGTGTATTTTTTCTCTAAGTTCTATGTAGTTAGGTTTGATCTTTTTGTTTTTTGATTCAGTAATTCTTAGCATGTAATAGCTATAAGGAATTATTCTTGTCATGATTAATATGCTAATTTTAGATGTGAAATAGCTATTGAAGAATTTATAATTATATTTATTATTTACAAGTATCAATTATAATTTTAGATTTATTATTTTGAAGAATCAATTTATAGCTAATGTGAATTCTGTTCCCCCTCAATAAGTGGTTTTATCAGCACCTCCTTAGTGAACCTTCACAAATCTACCAATTTCTCTAGCTATAATTTTATAGTAGCTATTGGAATGTAACATCATATCTATCCCTCCTATTTGATAAGTTGACCCAACAAAGACTCTTTAATGAGGATATGATCAACATGCATTTTGCAAGTTTCATAGGGTACTAGGACATATAACAAATAGATGTTAAAGTTTGAGACATAAGATATAGGATTTGATTGATGGAAATCATATTGATCTTAGAACTTTAGTTGAGTCTCCTTAGGCAAAGAAAATATAGGATAAAGCTTTGAAAATATTTGAAAATCATTTTCCATAACATTCTAAACAAGAAGCAAAGGACACATTAGGGGTTCACCATACATATCATGCACATCCACCACCAGATATATACAGGGCACCTTCAATTGAGACACATCCTTTGAGTAACATGATTGGTGTATACAATTATAGAGTTCTAGCTAGACCTTCCATCTCATTCTCAGAGTAGGAGATATTCAAAGATGAATCAAATTATTATTCACTCTTTATTAGAGCTTACATTCATAATCATCCTATTCATAGTGTTCTTATAGACAATGGATCTAGTATGAACATGTGAACTATGACATTATAGTAGCATTTGGGATATTCAATGTAGGATATTATCTTCATGGACATAGTTATAAGTGGATTCAATGAGCACATACAAATTTTATTAGGTGAGATCGTACTTCCTCTATAGGTTGGCCCAACACACATGGCCACACCATTCACTATAGTTCCCAATGTAGGAATTTTAGACATGTTACTTGGTTGACCATGGATATAGAAACTTTGAGTAGTACCTTCTAAAATTCATATATGAATGAAATTAATTCACATTAATTAGGTTTTTATAGTTGGTTGTGTTCCATAAAAATTACCTCTCCCCACTTTAGAGCCATCTTCTACTTTGTAGTCACTAGTTCCAGTTTCTCCACCAATTATAATTCTTCCTCTGGTTCTAATTCAAACACAATTGAGGCATCCATCACAAGAAAAGAGAGTTTATACACCTCCATAGCTTTAAGATTCTAGATATCTTCCAGTTATAGTGTTCACACCTAGGGTAGTATCATTGAAATCTCATGCATCTACTCATAGAACACATGTTTAGAGATCTTCTCATACTACCGAATGGGTCCATAAGATCCCTATAGTTGCATCCACTTCTTAGAGTTATAGGGGACCCCACACTTAGTTTTTAGTTTAGATATTTTAGAGCATTTACAACATATATAGCTTTCAAAGCCACAGTCTCAATATCTCCATTATGCTTCATGATCATTCACGATTCCTTTCCTTAATACAAGACACCATGATAGGGAGTCTACCATCAGACTCAGTGGTTAGTATCATCCCTTCCTAGTTTACTTGTACATATATTCTCTTCAGTTACTTGTATATAATTTCTTTTTTCTTACTTGTACATAGTTCTTCCTTTCAAATTCTTGTGCATAGTCTTCCTGTGATTGATTGTACATAGCTTCTTAAAAATAAAAATCCAAAAATAATACAAATTATCAAAAATCCAAAAACATTTAAATATATCAACATTCCAAAAACATTCACATATGTCAAAACACCAAAAACATTTTGATTGTATGATTATCCATGCTTTACATTTATACTACTATGTTAGAATTATATTTTCTATTCTATGTTATTTTTTTATCAATTTATCTACATTACTATAATGGTAATTATGCATGGCATGATGACTCTTACTTCTAATTTTAGATACAGTAGTTGGTATAACTTCCGAATAAAAATTCATGTTTCAAACACCAGTGATTGGGGGCAATATGCATGGCACATGTGTTTTCTTTTATTTTTAAGTTCAACATTACCTAGACATTATCTAAAATTATGTGCCTTATTCCATCTATAGGTGGTTAGCATCATTTTGGAGTTGATTTCATACAACCCTAACCTCTACATTTTAAAGTGGCTTTCATGTAAGCCTAGTGTACCAGTTTTGGAGTGGCTTTCATACAATCCTAATCTCCATATTTTAGAGTGGCTAAGAGTGACCTATTTTCCAACATACATTTAGCTATCCATACCAACATTTTCATATTACATAACATTCATGGTTTTCTAGATCCATCTCATATGACATACATTTCATACCAGTATTACTTTATAACTTCACTTCATGGGGCAATGATGGAGCCAAAGGTTTAGCTAGCCTTTGTATTCTTGAGCCACCTATTTAAAAGGATTAGAAACATAGTCCAAACATTTATTAACACATGCATGATCACCTAGCTTCACTTAGTGGGCAATGATGGATCTAAAGGGCCAACCTTTACATTCTTGATCCACTATCAAGGAATTGACCACTCAACTCTATTTATGATATCACTCTTGGTATAACATACCTAGAATATCTAGCATATCTAGCATCACTCAGCATCACAATAGGTTTTGTATTGGTCTATGTACTTGGTGAGGTTTATTCATTCCTTTCTCTTCTACTCTCTCTCTCTTACTTAGATTTATACATTCTTATTTTAGATATAGGGTATCTAGTAAGAACTAATCTACTCTTATTTTTCTTATAAATTCATACTTCATAATGTGCTATCTCTCTCTATGTACACCCAACATCACACAACTTCATGAGATTTACCCTTAAAGGTAAGTTTAGTACACTTTCTATTTTTATTTTATCCTATTATTTCACTTTGTTGCATCACTAAAATAAAGGAGGGGACATTGTAGTCATATAAAATACAAAAATTGGTAATTTTAGTGTGGCCAATGACACCCAACCCTTAAGTCCCTCTTACTTTCTCTCATGACCCTCATGGGCATCTTTTCATTGATTCCCAGTCATTTATATCCTTCCAAACTTGATCCTAGCTGAGCTAAACCCCTTTTTTCATGACTAATCCATCCCCTCAAGTCTTGCAAGCTCAGGACAATAGCACTACACTTGGATTATAGCATTGGTGGCACTCCTGTCCACTTTCAATGCTCCTATTCAAGTGCATTTTTGGCCCCAATAGTTAGTTTATTTTAATTACCCATCTTTTTCCTTGTTGGCCTAATGTGAGTACATTTAACCTATGAAAAATAGATCCTTATAAAACTCCATTCAAAGATCCTTTAGAAAGAGTTGGAAAATATCACTAAGTAAGCAAGAATACGTGTAAGACTACTCAAGAAATCTTCTCTATTCTCTACATATAGCCAACTAATATACCTAAAAGCTTACTCAAATCCTTCCACTAGTCCCTAGCCACCTCAAGTACATCTAGTTAGAATTATACATATTCATACACCAAATTGCACAAAGCACATCAAGTGGGAGAACTATATATGGCTTGATCCCTCTTCAGAGTATTGGTATCTACATAACATGCCCACACAAGAGGTGTGGATACACGTTCAGTAAATCTTCCAAACTATAACCACCACCCCCCCACCTCTTACTCAAAATTAGTCAAATCATAATCTAGTATAGGGTTTGAAGATAAAATATGCTATATAGGGAGTTCTACAGACTTCTAGTTGTCAAAAATTCATGGATAGGGTCACACAAACTTGGTGAACAAAACCCATTAAGCTCAAATCCTCAAGACAATAGTGGTAGAGGTAGAATACAATGTTGGTACCACTCTTGTCCACTTTTAGTGCTCTTATCCAATCATAAAATGGAGGTTATATCTTAGTTTTTAATAGTATCCGAGACATGCACAATGAATCTCAGACCCTTTCTTAACCATATTAGCCAGTTTCTAGCTAAGTCTTATTTTTTCCATCTTATTAATATTTTTATAAATTTCAAAATTATAATATAATTTAAAAAAATCAATAGCTTAATTATTACATATTTATTTACTAATTTTACTACTCATACCCTTTAACTAATTTAGGGATAATACACTAATATTCCCAAAAAGGTTAAATCAAAAGTTGAGTTGAGTTTTGCAAGAAAAAAGGTGATGGAAGTGGAAATATTCAAGATAAACTTCTAGAATACATAATTGGAATATGTCAAGCTCCTTGATCAAGTTAACAAGGTGCATAAACCCTTGTTATTTAACTTAGACATGATTAGGTAGCAACATGATGTGGGACACAAGTGTTATATAGAGTTGGAAGTGAAGAATAATATTAATGCTATAACTTCTAATTTAGTATAAGTATCTACAACAATGACTCTCAAAACCAATGCATCCATACAATTGTCCACTAAACCTTAGTTAAAAAGGCTATTTTTATGCATATAAATTCAAAGGCATAAAGTTTTGTCTTGTAGTAGACTTTTGTTAGAACTTGAATAAAATGTTGCCTAAATTATTTGTAAGAATGAACATGTTTCATCACATTATGAAAACTAAAATTCATTTTTGATAATTATAACCTAACTATATGTATACATTACATATATTTTTGAATCTAGAGTTAGAACTAAAGTTCTAATTATGCCATGTAATTACAAATTTGCATGCACTTGGAGGATGAGGCAACATTTCCCCAAGTTTATATAAACAAATGTGACCCTCATTTTCAAAGGTCATAAAATTTAATCTAGAATCAAAATCAATTTTTAATTGTCACTCATGTGTTGGTGTATTTTTTCTCTAAGTTCTATGTAGTTAGGTTTGATCTTTTTGTTTTTTGATTCAGTAATTCTTAGCATGTAATAGCTATAAGGAATTATTCTTGTCATGATTAATATGCTAATTTTAGATGTGAAATAGCTATTGAAGAATTTATAATTATATTTATTATTTACAAGTATCAATTATAATTTTAGATTTATTATTTTGAAGAATCAATTTATAGCTAATGTGAATTCTGTTCCCCCTCAATAAGTGGTTTTATCAGCACCTCCTTAGTGAACCTTCACAAATCTACCAATTTCTCTAGCTATAATTTTATAGTAGCTATTGGAATGTAACATCATATCTATCCCTCCTATTTGATAAGTTGACCCAACAAAGACTCTTTAATGAGGATATGATCAACATGCATTTTGCAAGTTTCATAGGGTACTAGGACATATAACAAATAGATGTTAAAGTTTGAGACATAAGATATAGGATTTGATTGATGGAAATCATATTGATCTTAGAACTTTAGTTGAGTCTCCTTAGGCAAAGAAAATATAGGATAAAGCTTTGAAAATATTTGAAAATCATTTTCCATAACATTCTAAACAAGAAGCAAAGGACACATTAGGGGTTCACCATACATATCATGCACATCCACCACCAGATATATACAGGGCACCTTCAATTGAGACACATCCTTTGAGTAACATGATTGGTGTATACAATTATAGAGTTCTAGCTAGACCTTCCATCTCATTCTCAGAGTAGGAGATATTCAAAGATGAATCAAATTATTATTCACTCTTTATTAGAGCTTACATTCATAATCATCCTATTCATAGTGTTCTTATAGACAATGGATCTAGTATGAACATGTGAACTATGACATTATAGTAGCATTTGGGATATTCAATGTAGGATATTATCTTCATGGACATAGTTATAAGTGGATTCAATGAGCACATACAAATTTTATTAGGTGAGATCGTACTTCCTCTATAGGTTGGCCCAACACACATGGCCACACCATTCACTATAGTTCCCAATGTAGGAATTTTAGACATGTTACTTGGTTGACCATGGATATAGAAACTTTGAGTAGTACCTTCTAAAATTCATATATGAATGAAATTAATTCACATTAATTAGGTTTTTATAGTTGGTTGTGTTCCATAAAAATTACCTCTCCCCACTTTAGAGCCATCTTCTACTTTGTAGTCACTAGTTCCAGTTTCTCCACCAATTATAATTCTTCCTCTGGTTCTAATTCAAACACAATTGAGGCATCCATCACAAGAAAAGAGAGTTTATACACCTCCATAGCTTTAAGATTCTAGATATCTTCCAGTTATAGTGTTCACACCTAGGGTAGTATCATTGAAATCTCATGCATCTACTCATAGAACACATGTTTAGAGATCTTCTCATACTACCGAATGGGTCCATAAGATCCCTATAGTTGCATCCACTTCTTAGAGTTATAGGGGACCCCACACTTAGTTTTTAGTTTAGATATTTTAGAGCATTTACAACATATATAGCTTTCAAAGCCACAGTCTCAATATCTCCATTATGCTTCATGATCATTCACGATTCCTTTCCTTAATACAAGACACCATGATAGGGAGTCTACCATCAGACTCAGTGGTTAGTATCATCCCTTCCTAGTTTACTTGTACATATATTCTCTTCAGTTACTTGTATATAATTTCTTTTTTCTTACTTGTACATAGTTCTTCCTTTCAAATTCTTGTGCATAGTCTTCCTGTGATTGATTGTACATAGCTTCTTAAAAATAAAAATCCAAAAATAATACAAATTATCAAAAATCCAAAAACATTTAAATATATCAACATTCCAAAAACATTCACATATGTCAAAACACCAAAAACATTTTGATTGTATGATTATCCATGCTTTACATTTATACTACTATGTTAGAATTATATTTTCTATTCTATGTTATTTTTTTATCAATTTATCTACATTACTATAATGGTAATTATGCATGGCATGATGACTCTTACTTCTAATTTTAGATACAGTAGTTGGTATAACTTCCGAATAAAAATTCATGTTTCAAACACCAGTGATTGGGGGCAATATGCATGGCACATGTGTTTTCTTTTATTTTTAAGTTCAACATTACCTAGACATTATCTAAAATTATGTGCCTTATTCCATCTATAGGTGGTTAGCATCATTTTGGAGTTGATTTCATACAACCCTAACCTCTACATTTTAAAGTGGCTTTCATGTAAGCCTAGTGTACCAGTTTTGGAGTGGCTTTCATACAATCCTAATCTCCATATTTTAGAGTGGCTAAGAGTGACCTATTTTCCAACATACATTTAGCTATCCATACCAACATTTTCATATTACATAACATTCATGGTTTTCTAGATCCATCTCATATGACATACATTTCATACCAGTATTACTTTATAACTTCACTTCATGGGGCAATGATGGAGCCAAAGGTTTAGCTAGCCTTTGTATTCTTGAGCCACCTATTTAAAAGGATTAGAAACATAGTCCAAACATTTATTAACACATGCATGATCACCTAGCTTCACTTAGTGGGCAATGATGGATCTAAAGGGCCAACCTTTACATTCTTGATCCACTATCAAGGAATTGACCACTCAACTCTATTTATGATATCACTCTTGGTATAACATACCTAGAATATCTAGCATATCTAGCATCACTCAGCATCACAATAGGTTTTGTATTGGTCTATGTACTTGGTGAGGTTTATTCATTCCTTTCTCTTCTACTCTCTCTCTCTTACTTAGATTTATACATTCTTATTTTAGATATAGGGTATCTAGTAAGAACTAATCTACTCTTATTTTTCTTATAAATTCATACTTCATAATGTGCTATCTCTCTCTATGTACACCCAACATCACACAACTTCATGAGATTTACCCTTAAAGGTAAGTTTAGTACACTTTCTATTTTTATTTTATCCTATTATTTCACTTTGTTGCATCACTAAAATAAAGGAGGGGACATTGTAGTCATATAAAATACAAAAATTGGTAATTTTAGTGTGGCCAATGACACCCAACCCTTAAGTCCCTCTTACTTTCTCTCATGACCCTCATGGGCATCTTTTCATTGATTCCCAGTCATTTATATCCTTCCAAACTTGATCCTAGCTGAGCTAAACCCCTTTTTTCATGACTAATCCATCCCCTCAAGTCTTGCAAGCTCAGGACAATAGCACTACACTTGGATTATAGCATTGGTGGCACTCCTGTCCACTTTCAATGCTCCTATTCAAGTGCATTTTTGGCCCCAATAGTTAGTTTATTTTAATTACCCATCTTTTTCCTTGTTGGCCTAATGTGAGTACATTTAACCTATGAAAAATAGATCCTTATAAAACTCCATTCAAAGATCCTTTAGAAAGAGTTGGAAAATATCACTAAGTAAGCAAGAATACGTGTAAGACTACTCAAGAAATCTTCTCTATTCTCTACATATAGCCAACTAATATACCTAAAAGCTTACTCAAATCCTTCCACTAGTCCCTAGCCACCTCAAGTACATCTAGTTAGAATTATACATATTCATACACCAAATTGCACAAAGCACATCAAGTGGGAGAACTATATATGGCTTGATCCCTCTTCAGAGTATTGGTATCTACATAACATGCCCACACAAGAGGTGTGGATACACGTTCAGTAAATCTTCCAAACTATAACCACCCCCCCCACCTCTTACCCAAAATTAGTCAAATCATAATCTAGTATAGGGTTTGAAGATAAAATATGCTATATAGGGAGTTCTACAGACTTCTAGTTGTCAAAAATTCATGGATAGAGTCACACAAACTTGGTGAACAAAACCCATTAAGCTCAAATCCTCAAGACAATAGTGGTAGAGGTAGAATACAATGTTGGTACCACTCTTGTCCACTTTTAGTGCTCTTATCCAATCATAAAATGGAGGTTATATCTTAGTTTTTAATAGTATCCGAGACATGCACAATGAATCTCAGACCCTTTCTTAACCATATTAGCCAGTTTCTAGCTAAGTCTTATTTTTTCCATCTTATTAATATTTTTATAAATTTCAAAATTATAATATAATTTAAAAAAATCAATAGCTTAATTATTACATATTTATTTACTAATTTTACTACTCATACCCTTTAACTAATTTAGGGATAATACACTAATATTCCCAAAAAGGTTAAATCAAAAGTTGAGTTGAGTTTTGCAAGAAAAAAGGTGATGGAAGTGGAAATATTCAAGATAAACTTCTAGAATACATAATTGGAATATGTCAAGCTCCTTGATCAAGTTAACAAGGTGCATAAACCCTTGTTATTTAACTTAGACATGATTAGGTAGCAACATGATGTGGGACACAAGTGTTATATAGAGTTGGAAGTGAAGAATAATATTAATGCTATAACTTCTAATTTAGTATAAGTATCTACAACAATGACTCTCAAAACCAATGCATCCATACAATTGTCCACTAAACCTTAGTTAAAAAGGCTATTTTTATGCATATAAATTCAAAGGCATAAAGTTTTGTCTTGTAGTAGACTTTTGTTAGAACTTGAATAAAATGTTGCCTAAATTATTTGTAAGCATGAACATGTTTCATCACATTATGAAAACTAAAATTCATTTTTGATAATTATAACCTAACTATATGTATACATTACATATATTTTTGAATCTAGAGTTAGAACTAAAGTTCTAATTATGCCATGTAATTACAAATTTGCATGCACTTGGAGGATGAGGCAACATTTCCCCAAGTTTATATAAACAAATGTGACCCTCATTTTCAAAGGTCATAAAATTTAATCTAGAATCAAAATCAATTTTTAATTGTCACTCATGTGTTGGTGTATTTTTTCTCTAAGTTCTATGTAGTTAGGTTTGATCTTTTTGTTTTTTGATTCAGTAATTCTTAGCATGTAATAGCTATAAGGAATTATTCTTGTCATGATTAATATGCTAATTTTAGATGTGAAATAGCTATTGAAGAATTTATAATTATATTTATTATTTACAAGTATCAATTATAATTTTAGATTTATTATTTTGAAGAATCAATTTATAGCTAATGTGAATTCTGTTCCCCCTCAATAAGTGGTTTTATCAGCACCTCCTTAGTGAACCTTCACAAATCTACCAATTTCTCTAGCTATAATTTTATAGTAGCTATTGGAATGTAACATCATATCTATCCCTCCTATTTGATAAGTTGACCCAACAAAGACTCTTTAATGAGGATATGATCAACATGCATTTTGCAAGTTTCATAGGGTACTAGGACATATAACAAATAGATGTTAAAGTTTGAGACATAAGATATAGGATTTGATTGATGGAAATCATATTGATCTTAGAAATTTAGTTGAGTCTCCTTAGGCAAAGAAAATATAGGATAAAGCTTTAAAAATCTTTGAAAATCATTTTCTATAACATTCTAAACAAGAAGCAAAGGACACATTAGGGGTTCACCATACATATCATGCACATCCACCACCAGATACATACATGGCACCTTCAATTGAGACACATCCTTTGAGTAACATGATTGGTGTATACAATTATAGAGTTCTAGCTAGACCTTCCATCTCATTCTCAGAGTAGGAGATATTCAAAGATGATTCATATTATCATTCACTCTTTATTAGAGCTTACATTCATAATCATCCTATTCATAGTGTTCTTATAGACAATGGATCTAGTATGAACATGTGAACTATGACATTATTATAGCATTTGGGATATTCAATGTAGGATATTATCTTCATGGACATAGTTATCAGTGGATTCAATGAGCACATACTGGTAGTGGTATCAAGTCAATTCCATGCAAATTCAAGCAAAAGTCATAAATTTCTTACCCAAGGTTTGTGTTTAAGATCCTATCGGCCTTTTGAGCATCGATGCAAGCATATGAAGAACATCCTCACGACAACATTCTATTAGAAATCTAGGTAGCTAAACCCACACTGGAGCTTAATTTGGGAGCTCATCAAAAGGATTAATCCTGCATGCCATGGTTTGATGAATAGCTCAACCTAATTAAAAAAATAGGGCCCCCCTAAAAAACCCTATTGCGATCAGCCAGACAAAGAAACATAACTTGAAATAATTGTTTGCAAGAATTGTGACCTCCATTTTGCCCTCTAGTTCCCACACTCTCTGAACCTAATTCTCCAGAAATTGAAGGGAAACTCTTAAACCCAAAAACTTGTAATACAGTGAATTCTTAGGGTAGTATTCGACATCTTCAGCAATCATTTCAAAAGGAATTACCAGTTTAGGTCTTTCTTTACACCGCTCAAGGCAACCATTAATATTCATGATCCAGGATCCTCTAGGCAAGCTCAAGTTTATGGCACCTGCATTCTAAGAAAAGAAGGCATATTCAAACACCCTCGCTTCTTGTCCCAGCAAGTTCAAACCCATTGCTTCACTAAAGCTTATACCAGTTTCAGCCCTGGAAGGTGCACTCTTAGCCATAACCATGCTTGGATTTAGCCACTCCATAGCAATGGGATCTATCTAGGCACCTTCATTGACCCGATCATAGAACATTTTCCAAAAGGAACTCTCAATACAAAATATTAATCAGAAATAAAGGATAAGCTAGTAAATTTGACAGCCAAATCTGTAACACCCCACACCATACTATCAAACAACCCCCCTCCTACACAAGCACAGACACAACAAAAACAAGCTAGGGCACGACTGCCCTAGCTCAACAACAGACTACAGACACCTTCAACCTGCATCCCATTGAATCAAAAAATCAATTCAATTAAGTAGATTAAGTCTTTAGGAGTAAATGATTTATAACTCTCTCCAAACATGTAACTTTTATCCACTATCTTATATACTTTATTTTTTATTATCAATAGACACCATCCTTGATTTTATATGATATCAACTTAACTCAATTGATTAAATGAAGAGGACACAATGACCCTCATTAATATATATGTATGTAGCTAGAAACATGTATTTATTTATAATATTTATAAAAATATGTATTATTAAAGAAAGCATGATATTTATAATTTTTTAGCTACTATGAAAATCTCACAAATCAAGTTGTTGGAGGAAATTGATTTGACTAAGATTGTGATTGATTCTCTTCAACAATATTAGAAGTTGTTGGAAAGAAGACAAAGCACCTAAATTATCTTCAACAATTCAGAAAAAGGATTTATAAATCTAGAATTTTCTACTATTTTCTTCTTGAATAATAAAAATTGTTGTTATTCTCTAAATGATGTAAAAAACAAATTTGTTTTATTGTTATTTGTTATCTTAGAATAAGAATAAGTCTTAAAACTGATTTTGATGTTGTTAAGATTATAAAATCAATTTTAAATTAAATTTTTAAAGTTTTTACTCTTAAAAAATAAGTTTTTGAATATTTTGTATTATAAATACAACTTTTTCATTCATAGTTGAGAGTTAAAGGAGTTAGTAGGAAATAGAAAATAATTTCAAAAATTAAATAATAGTAGTTAATAAATATTAATCTTTTTATTTTCAGATTGTAATCATTTTTAGTAGTAATGAGAAATTGATGAATTTTATGCAAAGTTTAGTATTGTTCCTATACTAATATAAGGGAGAGCAAGGGACCACTCAAAAAAGGAAACAAGATATTTTACAATATTTTTATGTTTATATTTTTATGTATTTGATATTTTATTTTAAAAAAGTGTTGTGTGACATAATTTAACCTATAGGTTTGTGTGTTTGATACATGTCTATTTTAATTTAGTTCACTCTCAAATATTTGAATTTATAATCATTTCCTTTCATAAGTATTTACTTTTAAACTAATTCCAATTTCTATGATTTAGATTAATTGTGTGTTTAATTTTAAAACATTTCAACTACAATAAGTGTGTTTCTTTTAAATCATTTTGAATCCCAATAAAAGTGTGTTTCTATTCCAAAAAAAATTAATTCAAAAAAAGTATTTACATTTAAAAGAAATAGAATAAATTCTAATTCAATTAAGTAGATTAAATCTTTAGGAATAAGTGACTCATAATTCCCCCCAAACATATAAATATTATCCACTATCTTATATACCTTTTTTTTATTATCGTTAGACACCATCCTTGATTTGATATGTTATCAACTTAACTCAATTGATTAAATGAAAAGGACACAATGACCCTCATCAATATATATGTATGAAACTAGAAACATATATTTATTTATACTATTTATAAAAACATGTATTTTTAAAGAAGGAAAGATATTTATAATTTGTTAACTACTATGAATATCTCACATATCAAGTTGTTGAAGGAAATTGATTTTGCCAGGATTGTGATTGATTCTCTTCAAGAAAATTAGAAGTTGTTGGAAAGAATACAAAGCACTTAAACTATGTCCAACAATTGAAAAAATGGATTTATGAATCTATCATTTTCTACTATTTTCTTCTTGAATAATGCGGATTGTTGCTATTCTCTAAATGATGTAAAAAATGAATTTTTTATATTATTATTTGTTATCCTAGAATAAGAATCAGTCTCAAAACTAATTTTGATGTTGTTAAGATTATAAAACAAATTATAAATTAATTTTTTAATTTTTTACTCTCAAACAATAAGTTTTTGAATAAGTTGTATTATAAATACAACTTTTTCATTCATAGTTGAGAGTTAGAGAAGTTAGTAGGAAATAACAAATAATATCAAGATTTGAATAATAGTTATTATTAGATATCAATCTTTTTATTTTCAGATTGTAATCATTTTTAGTAGTAATGAAAAATTGATGAATTTTATACAAAGCTAAGTATTGTTTAAATCCTAATATAAGGGAGAGCAAGGGGCCACTCAACCAAGGAAATATGATCTTTTACAATATTTTTATGTTTATATTATTGTGTATTTGATATTTTATTTTTAAAAAGTGTTATGTGACATAATTTAACCTACAAATTTATGTGTTCAATACATGTCTATTTTAATTTAGTTTACATTCAATTCCTTGAATTTATAATAATTTCATTTAATAAGTATTTCCTTTCAAACCAATTTCATTTTTTACAATTTGGATTAAGATTGTGTTTCATCTTTAATAATTTCAACTACAATAAGAGTGTTTCTTTTAAATCATTTTTAATTCCAATAAAAGTGTGTTTCCATTCCAAATAAAATTAATTCAAAAAAAATGTTTACATTTACAACCAATAGAATAGATTATAATTCAATTAAATAGATTAAATCTTTATGAGTAATTGACTTATAACTCCCCCTAAACATACAACTATTATCCACTATCTTATATACCTTATTTTTGTTATCACTAGACATAATCCTTGATTTGATATGATATCAACTTAACTCAATTGATTAAATGAAGAGGACACGACCCTCATCAATATATATGTATGTAGCTAGAAACATGTATTTATTTATAGTATTTATAAAAATATGTATTTTTAAAGAAGGCAAGATATTTATAATTTGTCAACTACTATGAATATCTCATAAATCAAGTTGTTGGAGGAAATTGAATTGGCCAAGATTGTGATTGATTATCTTCAACAAAATTAGAAGTTGTTGGAAAGAAGACAAAGCACCTAAATTCTCTTCAACAATTCAGAAAAAAGATTTATGAATCTAGAATTTTCTACTATTTTCTTCTTGAATAATGAAAATTGTTGTTATTCTCTAAATGATGTAATAAATAAATTTGTTTTATTGTTATTTGTTATCTAAGAATAAGAATAAGTCTTAAAACTGATTTTGATGTTGTTAAGATTATAAAATCAATTTTAAACTAATTTTTTAATGTTTTTACTCTCAAACAATAATTTTTTGAATAAGTTGTATTATAAATACAAATTTTTCATTCGTAGTTGAGAGTTGGAGGAGTTAGTACGTAATAGTAAATAATATCAAGAGTTAAATAATAGTTGTTAATAGATATCAATATTTTTATTTTTAGATTGTAATCTTTTTTAGTAGTAATGAGAAATTAATGAATTTTATAAAAATCTAAGTATTGTTGTAATCTTAATATAAGAGAGAGAAAGGGACCACTCAACCAAAGAAATAAGATTTTTAGAGTATTTTTATATTTATGTTTTTATGTATTTGATATTTTATTTTAAAAAAGTGTTGTGCGACATAATTTAATCTACAAATTTATGTGTTCAATACATGTCTATTTTAATTTAGTTTACTTTCAATTCTTTGAATTTATAGTCATTTACTTTCATAAATATTTCTTTTCAAACCAATTCCAATTTCTACAATTTAGATTAAGTGTGTGTTTCCTTTTAAAGCATTTCAACTACAATAAGTATGTTTCTTTTAAATCATTTTTATTTCCAATAAAAGTGTGTTTCCATTCAAAATAAATTAATTCAAAACAAAATGTTTACATTTACCATAAATAGAATAAATTCTAATTCAATTAAGTAGATTAAGTCTTTAGCAGTAAATGATTTATAATTCCCCCCAAACATACAACTATTATCCACTATCTTATATACCTTATTTTTTATTATCATTAGACACCGTCCTTGGTTCATATGATATCAACTTAACTTAATTGATTAAATGAAGAACACACAATGACCCTCATAAATATATATGTATGAAGCTAGAAACATGTATTTAATTATAGTATTTATAAAAATATGTATTTTTAAAGAAGATAAGATATTTATAATTTGTTAGCTACTATAAATATCTCACACATCAAGTTGTTGGAGGAAATTGGTTTGGTCAAGATTGTGATTGATTCTATTCAAAAAAATTAGAAGTTGTTTGAAAGAAAACAAAGCACCTAAATTCTCTCCAACAATTTAGAAAATAGATTCATGAATCTAGCATTTTCTATTATTTTCTTCTTGAATAATGGGGATTGTTGTTATTCTCTAAATGATGTAAAAAACGAATTTGTTATATTGTTATTTGTTATCATAAAATAAGAATCAGTCTCAAAACTAATTTTAATGTTGTTAAGATTATAAAATTAATTTCAAACTCATTTTTTAAATTTTTTACTCTCAAACAATAAGTTTTTAAATAAGTTATATTATAAATACAACGTTTTCATTCATTGTTGAGAGTTAGAGGAGTTAGTAGGAAATAGCAAATAATATCAAGAGTTGAATAATAGTTGTTAATAGATATCAATCTTTTTATTTTCAGATTGTAATCATTTTTAGTAGTAATGAGAAATTGATGAATTTTACAAAAAGTTATGTATTGGTGCAATCTTAATATAAAGGAGAGCAGGGGTCCACTCAAATAAAGAAACAAGATCTTTTACAATATTTTTATGTTTATATTTTTGTGTATTTGATATTTTATTTTAAAAAAGTGTTGTGTGACATAATTTAACCTACAGGTTTATGTGTTCAATGCGTGTCTATTTTAATTTAGTTTACTTTTAATTATTTGAATTTATAATCATTTTCTTTCATAAGTATGTCCTTTCAAACCAATTTCAATTTATACAATTTGGATCAAGTTTGTGTTTACTTTTAAAGAATTTCAACTACAATAAGTGTGTTTCTTCTAAATCATTTTTAATTCCAATAAAAGTGTGTTTTTATTCCAAAAAAACTTAATTAAAAAAAATGATTATATTTACAAATAATAAAATAGATTATAATTCAATTAAGTATATTAAATCTTTAGGAGTAAATTATTTATAACTCCCCCAAACACACACCTATTATCCACTATCTTATATAGCTTATTTTTTTATATCATTAGACAATGTCCTTGATTTGATATGATATCAACTTAACTCAATTGATTAAATGAAGAGGACACAACAACCCTCATCAATATATATGTATGCATCTAGAAACATGTATTTATTTATAGTATTTATAAAAATATGTATTATTAAAGAAGGCAAGATATTTATAATTTGTCAGCTACTATGAATATATCACACATCAAGTTATTGGAGAAAATTGATTTGGCCAAGATTGTGATTGATTCTTTTCAACAAAATTAGAAGTTATTTGAAAGAAGACAAAGCACGTAAATTCTCTCTAACAATTCATAAAATGAATTTATGAATCTAGAATTTTCTACTATTTTATTCTTGAATAATGGGGGTTGTTGTTATTCTCTAAATGATGTAAAATATCAATTTGTTATCCTAGAATAATAATCAGTCTCAAAACTGATTTTGGTGTTGTTAAGATTATAAAATAAATCCTAAACTAATTTTTAAAGTTTTTACCCTCAAACAATAAGTTTTTGAATAAGGTATTATAAATACAACTTTTTTATTGATAATTGAGAGTTAGAGGAGTTAGTATGAAATAGAAAATAATATCAAGAGCTGAATAATATTTGTTAATAGATATCAATCTTTTTATTTTCAGATTGTAATCATTTTTAGTAGTAATGAGAAATTGATGAATTTTATACAAAGCTAAGTATTATTGAAATCCTAATATAAGGGAGAGTAATAGACCACTTAACCAAGGAAACAAGATCTTTTAAAATATTTTTATATTTATATTTTTATGTATTTGATATTTTATTTCAAAAAAATGTTGCGTGACATAGTTTAACCTACAAGTTTATGTGTTCAATACATGTCTATTGTAATTTAGATTAATTTACATTATTTCAATTTATAATCATTTCCTTTCATAAGTATTTTCTTTCAAACCAATTCTAATTTCTAATATTTAGATTGTGTGTTTCATTTTAAAGCATTTAAACTACAATAAATGTGTTTCTTTTAAATCATTTTAAAATCTAATAAAAATTTGTTTCCATTCCAAAAAAAATTAATTAAAAAAAATGTTTACATTTACAAATAATAGAATAGATTCTAATTCAATTAAGTAGATTAAATATTTAGGAGTAAATGATTTATAACTCTCCCCAAACATATAACTATTATCCACTATCTTATATACCTTATTTTTATTATCATTAGATATCGTCCTTGATTTTATATGATATCAACTTAACTCAATTGATTAAATGAAGAGGACACAACAACCCTCATCAATATATATGTATGCATCTAGAAACATGTATTTATTTATAGTATTTATAAAAATATGTATTATTAAAGAAGGCAAGATATTTATAATTTGTCAGCTACTATGAATATATCACACATCAAGTTATTGGATGAAATTGATTTGGTCAAGATTGTGATTGATTATATTCAACAAAATTAGAAGCTGCTGGAAAGAAAAAGCACCTAAATTCTCTCCAACAATTCAAAAAATGGATTTATGAATCTAGCATTTCCTACTATTTTCTTCTTCAATAATGGGGATTGTTATTCTCTAAATGATGTAAAAAATGAATTTGTTATATTTCTATTTGTTATCCTAGAATAAGAATCAGTCTCAAAACTAATTTTGATGTTGTTAAAATTATAAAATCAATTTTAAATTAATTTTTAAAAATTTTTACTCACACGATATGTTTTTCAATAAGTTATATTATAAATACAACTTTTCCCTTCATAGTTGAGAGTTAGATGAGTTAGTAGGAAATAGAACATAATATCAAGAGTTGAATAATAGTTGTTAATAGATATCAATCTTTTTATTTTTAGAGTGTAATAATTTTTAGAGGTAATGAGAAATTGATTATTTTTATACAAAGCTATGTATTTTTACAATCCTAATATAAGGGAGAGCAAAAGACAACTCAACCAAGGAAACAATATCTTTTATAGTAGTTTTATGTTTATATTTTTGTGTATTTGATATTTTATTTTAAAAAAGTGTTGTGAGACATAGTTTAACCTATGGGTTTATGTGTTCAATACATATCTATTTTAATTTTGTTTACTTTCAATTTTTTGAATTTATAATCATTTTATTTCATTAGTATTTCCTTTCAAACCAATTCTAATTTCTAAAATTTAGATTAAGTATGTGTTTCCTTTTAAAGCATTTCAACTAAAATAATTGTGTTTCTTTTAAATCATTTTTAATTCCAATAAAAGTGTGTTTCCATTCCAAAAAAAATTAATTCAAAAAAAAAAGTTTATATTTACAAAAATAGAATATATTCTAATTCATTTAAGTAGATGAAATCTTTAGGAGTAAATGATTTATAACTCCCCCCAAACATACAACTATTATCCACTATCTTATATACCTTATTTTTTATTATCATTACACACCATCCTTGATTTGATATGATACCAACTTAATTCAATTGATTAATTAAAGAGGACACAATGACCCTCATATATATATGCAACTAGAAACATGGCTTTGATACTTTACAATGATAACTCTTGACTTGATTTGATATATTTTAGAGTTTTTTATTAACTAATTATGAATTATCTTGAATTTGGAGATAATATGATAAATTTTCTCAATGTGGAATAGTTTATATGTGCTGAATCGATAGTGCCAAGATAAGAATAATAAATGATATTTGATTTGTATTTATAGTGTAACCTTTTGATAATACCCTTTAGCTAACATTAAAAAACATGCAAAAAGACCCAAAATAGTAGTTTTAATTTGGAAATAATCTATAATTTAGAATGAGGATAAGGTCACTCTAGGTGGACACATATACAGTAGTAGAATTATGTCCCTAACATGAACCTATCCTAGAGAATAAAGGATAGTTGTCTTGAGTTAGAGGAAATATAAGAGTGATGTAATAAAGGTTTCATCATTAACTTAGAAATATATGTGTAGAAATGATGGATAATAGATGGTCAAGATCACATATAGATCAATGGATTAAAATAATGGAGAATAAGAGTCATGTATTTTGGTGTAAGTCGATAAGTTTAGCATATGTCAAGAATTAATCTTGTCAAGTACCTATAACTAGATTTAAGTATCTACATTTACCATGACCCCCTTTATTTTAATAATGAAATTTCCATAATAAAAAAGATAATTAAACTTATGTGTGTACAACATAGTTTATCTTTGATATGATACTCATATTAGGCTTGACACTCAAATTTATAAAACCCTACAATATCACATGAAGTAGTCATTGTTCATATTTTAAATTTTAAAAATGTGAAACTCTAAATTTTCAAAATTGAAAAGATAGATAGGAATGAATATAACTAAATGAATATGAATAAAATTTTCTCTATAACTTGTAAAATATGGTGAAGAATTATAAAAACATGCCCCCTTATTGAATCACTTGGAGAGCCATTTGAAAAAATTTAGAGTCAACAAACCCTAATTTCTAAAAACTAATGAGCACCTTGATTTTTAAAAATACATGTTCTAAATCTCATGATAATTTATCCAATTCTATTATAATTCAAAATAAGGTATAACCATGATGAGATTGTTAAAATTGATACCAAAGCTATTGACTATCACTAGACTCAAACATACATCACCCACAACAAAATATGAAATCACATAATGGGTTCACTAGAAGTAATTTCAAGGCCATTGAGTGTCACTAAACTTAAACATACATTACCCATAACATAATGAATCACACCACTATAAATAGATATATATTTTATTTGTATGATCAAAAGAGAATGAATAATATTCATGACCCCATCATGACTTTAGTTCCAATATATTTTAAATTGAAATAATAATTATTTGTAATTGAATTTTTAAAATGTATGTTATTTTATATGTGCAAGAACTAGTATCATTCCCCATAAATATATACCAAATGATATATAATTTCATGTAACTATATGTTAAACTATAATTGTATGTGAAACCTATAATTTTTTATCTTTTAAATATTTTGAATATGCCCATGCATATCGATTCAAGTATGTATGAATCTATACTTTATTTTTTATAAAGTGAGTGCATATGAATTTAATATAACCCCATAATATATATTTGATGTTCTTATTTATGTCATATATCTAATCTATGAATTACTTTGAACTTTAAATCTTTGAAACATGTATTTTGTCATAAAATTTGAATTTTGAATTTACTTTGAATATTTGAAACCCAAACTCTATCATATAATCTTATCTTTATACTCATGGAGGACTAGATATATAAGATCATATCATTGTAATTTCCCATTTTCATATGAGGGATATAGTCTATAATTCACTCATTTCAAAAGAAAAGTTAATTTTATCATGTTATAAAGGTATAATCATGTATAATAATGTCAAAATGTGAATATTATGCCATCATAGTAAATTAATTATCATTGAAGTGTGTGTGTGTGTGTGTGTGTGTGTGTGTGTGTGACATATTGAATATAAGACATACAAGTGTCATGTTTATATAGATATATAAATGAGGAATGAATTAAATAACCATCTCTCAATTAAACTAAATAATAAAAGTACATGATATATATCATGATACCACTAACCAAGCTAAAAATCATAAGCACAACAAACAAAACACATAATTTCATAAATAAAACCAAGGACCACATACAAGTGACATATTTTCAACTGTTTCACATATAAGAAAACATTGCACACATATGACCAAGGGCCATAAGCAATGGATATGTTAAAATGTTTCAAAATAAAATATCACACACATAGTGACTAAGGTCTACAAGCAATGTAAATCTTAAAATTTCTCACATACCAATAAAATATTGAACACATAAGGACAGGGGCCATACATAATAGGAAATCAATATCTACCCTATCATGCAAGAAAGTAAAAACATATAAGGAGCATGAAACAAGTGAAAACTAAGCCACACCATCCATATGTATCAATGTCACATCATAAAAAAGGAGCATATCTGTGTATCACAATTTAAGATATGATTAATTAGAAAAAAAACTTGTAAGATATGTAGTTTAACATGGTGGAGAGGTTTAACATGGTGGAGAGGTTATATAAAGATATAACATATTATAGTGTAATGTATAGAGTAGAATTCCCCCATCATAGTCATGGCCACTAGATATAAGGTAATCCAATATCTAAAAATCCATGTAAAATATGCATGTCATACATCACACTCATATACCTTGTGAAATTCATGTTTGTTTGAAAAATAATATTGTATCTACTAAAATATGTTATAAGTAACATATATAAATAAGTAAACAAGAAACTCATGTCATGTTTAAGTCTTGATTTTTAATTTTTTAAGATGTTTTGAATGTTTTTATATTTTTAACATAATTTTTTTTTAGTATTTTTTAAAATTTTGAATTTTTTAATAATTTTGACATTTTTGAAAGGAAAATAAACTAGCCTATGATCCCATTAGTAGGAGGATCATAGCATGGGCTTGTGTCATAGAATTAGAGGCTGAATTTATGTGAATTAAAATGGATACATGTAGATGAAAATAAATTTTAAATGGAAATAGGTGTTGTAATGTATCTATCTTGATCATTTCTCATAGAATCACTTGCATTATGTGTAACTTGAGAGGGTGCAAGACTTGGTGAAATCCATTATATATCAGGATAAAGTATCACTACCTATGTTTAATATGGAACACATTGAATTGTATGTATTAATACCTTAGGAAACATTGTATAATATGAATATCTCTTCAAACATTGAATAACTCTTTGATTTGAATCTTGTTGTCTAAGACTATGTACTAGTCTCCTTTAAATTAATTGTATAAAAATATTTTTTATAGGTGAAATAATTTTCTATGTAATTTTCTCTTGAATAGGTCTAAAAAATATATTTATATTATTTAGAATTCATGCAATAATTATCTCCAATTTATTCTCTTGAATAGGTGTAACAACTAAATGTGGTGGTGGTGGGGGAGGAGGAGGGCTTACTACTGACTATAGAGGGTACATATATTGAATGCCTAAAAATTTGACCACTTGATTAAAATGTATATATTTGATCAATTAATTCACTATGGATTACACTACATAGGTATTATGAAACAAATTTAGTCCTAATAACATATCAAAGACCCACATGTTTGGTAAGACTAGAAATAAAGTAGACATTATTCTTTAACCAACTTGAAGAGGTAGCACTACATACCCAATATTATTTTGTGTATGTCCATTGAATTATTTGATTAATTTTGATATATATTGTAAATATTATTATGTATTCCCAAGAGTGAGCATAAGTGTCATTGTACATACATTTTAACTTCACCCATTGTCAATCATGACACTTTGTATAGGTTTTAAGTTGATATAAGATAAAATAAAGAGTACATTTCATCATAAAATATCTTGCTATCATCAAATAGGATCATATGGAGTGGTAGTAATGTGATTATAAATGTACCAAAAATATGATTTATTGGATGCCAATATGTCTAAGGATAATGATTTGCATTATATGCATGGTGTACCTATAATTTATTTATGTTTTCTATTATGTCATAGTTTATAGATTTATTATTGAAGAATTTCAATTTTACATTATTATTTTATTATAGTTTAAACTCTTTTGTGGGAATGTTTAGATCATTAGTATTGTCATTGATAATATATTGTATCTTATGCCTTAGTCAAGTATGTTTGATGTATAACTATCAAATGATTTGTGTCGAGTATTGGTCATATCAACATCTAATGGTGGAGGGAGAGATATGAGATTGAAATCAAGTGTTTTTATAAAAATATAGGAGGAAGCTGTGGTGACTTTGAAAATTTCCTCCTTGGTGGAAATGTCAATTGAAACTTATTCATTAATCATGATATTGTACTGATTATTATTCTGAATTTTTTCTTGATTTCTCTATATTTAACCTTGTATCTTGCTTTTCTTTGAAAATTTGTATTTGAAGTAAGTGGAGAATTTGGTGCATTATTGATATTGTCCAAAGCTATGAGTTTTAATTCTTATTATTTTATTGTATGGCCTAACTCAACAAAAGATTTAAATTTTTCAAACATGATAGATTCATGAAGTGGTTCTATTAAAATTTGTGTTATGATATCATTTAATTTATTGTCTAACATAGAATTGGTTATCTTAGATATCATATTTTTTCAATCAAGAACATATACATTGATTGGCTCATTTGTCCATTTTTTGAGTTTTATACTTTATGTATAAGATAGTTTTTCACTATTATTGATAGAGTAGTGTTCTGGAAACTAATTTCCCAGAGGGTTGAATGCCTTAATTGATTGAAGTGGAATATCATAGAACCATCATACAAATATGTTTTGATACTTATTGTAAATATCTTTATTAATACCTTGTCATTGTATGCATTTTTTTAATTTGATGGGGTAAAAGTTAGGTTTTATAGGGACCTAAAAAGGTAAGTTTAATAAGAAAGTATAGATAAATAAAAAGAAGCTAAATAGTACCAGGACACACCAGTCAATTACACACCAAAATTTGGTAAAATTTTAGCAAAACAATGGACTTGAGAATAATAAGACTTAAAAACTAAGACACACTAGATTTCTTTGGAGGGTGCATCTTTCTTGTTGCCACCAAATTTTTTCTTGGTACCACTAAAATTGCCTCTTATTTAGATGTTATGTCCCTACACTAAATTCATTTTGTTATTTGACATCCATTTATCGTTCTCAAACCTTTCTTTATCTTTCTTAGCAAGGGAACTTCCTAGTGTGATAGTGAATATTTCATTTTCTCTTTTATTAGGGGTGTCCTCTAGCCTATGCTTGTTGTCTTCTACCATCTTAAGATTACCCAAAACCTCCCTCAACATATCCACCTCTTACTTTAGGTTATTCCATTTCTCCATAAATGGGACCAATTGTCTTCCTATTCTCTACAAGTTTTCATGAAAGTCTAATATTTTTTACCTAATCTCATTAGGAAAGTACATTATTTCACTGTCTTCATCCCTCCTCCAAACATCCAATACTTTCATTTCATAAATTTCATAATTGGGGATTTATATGCATAGGGTAACCCAAAGATTTTTTTAACCTTATTCTCCACTTTATTTTACTATGAAGGAAAGTCTCAATACTTCATTTTTATTTTCTTACTGGCCATTCTGGGGAAAGGATGAGAGACTAGGAAGGGTGAAGGATATGAATCCTCCACTCAATATTTGGTTAAATTATCTAAGGCCTCCCTTAAAATTTTTTCCTTGATACTTTCTCATGTGTTTATCTCAATACTCCTCACTAGTTTCCAATTCTTGGTTAGGAGGAAGATTAACCTCTAGTGAATTAGGTTAGAGGAAGGCTTAACTTTGAAGGTCAAAATAGAGCATTCAAGGGACATAAGTAGATAGTAATGGAAGCTTATGTGGTGACCCTTAAATTAGTTTACAATTAGGAATTGATGTGAAAATATGTGAGTAAATTTTTCTTCCATAGTTAAATATCTCATTACTTGAAGGCAAATGTTTGGCCACCTCCTTGGAATGTCAATTTTAGGTTACCCCTTCTTGTCAATTTGGAACATTGAGTATATTTTTTAAAAAATGTTTGCATTAACTCTTACTATCTCCTTTTGTCTTTGAAGGATTTGGTTCCATCACAAGACATGAATATAACTTCTCCAACCATTTCCTTACTGACATTGAACCTAATGCCTTGAAAAGTGACTTGATACAAAATAATTAGCCAACATTTCATCTTGGCCTTCAATGCCAAGCATAAACTCAGTAAGCCCCCCTTTTTTGAGCTTCCTCCATACCTTGATTTTCATTTGGAGTTTATCACATGTGATGGGATCACACCTATGTCTATCACCCCCATGATTATGTTCTTCTTCCAGCTTAGGCTATGAAAATTATAGAGTGTTGAATGGCAATTTAGCTTCTTCTATTTTGTTTTATCCAACTATTATTATTGTGATGATCTTTTGGATGATATATTATGTCCTTAATTTTAAATTAGTAACATAATCATGACACTTAGTATGAATCAAATTTTAATTAGGTATGATCTACTCTCACATGTGTGCCTCTACCACTTGACTGAATGGTGAAATTTTGTAAATCATGAGTGATAAGGGGAGAGATATGGGGGCATATTAGTGGGTCCAATCCACTTGAATAAGTCTAGTATAGATACTCTAATTTTTTTAAGAGTATTAACAATGGCCATTCCCTCCTAATATATTTAGGCAAATGACCACTCACTGATTGATCAAAAAAGACTAATAACATAATTAATGAGTTGACTAATAGAGTGGGAGAGATTCACCTTCATTGAAAGGGTTTTAAGTTTGTTAAGTGACTCTCCTTTGATTACCAACTTGGGGATGTTGAGATGGATTACCATATAGATGCCTCATAGGTTAGCTTTGGCCTTGACTACATGGTTAGTTTACACCCTCATTGTTCTTACATAGCCTATTATAGTTGCCCCAGACTCATCTTTGATGACTCCACCACTACACACAATGCCTGAATTACCCTTTGAAGCCCCATCAAAAATTATCCTAATCTACCCTTAGGGAACTCCCATTTCATGAGGCTTTTAGCCATGTTAATATGAGGGTGAGGGTAAGGTTCCATTTGCTAAGGATAACCTATTCAGCCTTAGAGGGAATTGATTTATCATTGGAAGTTACCACATACCATCTTTTAGCAATAGTATAATATAATGAATGGAAAGATATAAAGGGATTTAAAATTTTATGATAAAAAATGGGAATTTATAGTAGTCCATATTTTCTAGAAGAAGTTGAGAAGGGCCAAGGACTATAAGGAGGATAAAGAGGGAAGATTCCAAGGGGGTTTCTACTAAATGATGAGATCAAGATTGGAGCTAGTATTAACCCATGACATGTTGAAGAGATGAAGGAGGAGATTATATATGGTTGACCCAATTGGAAATCAAAGAAAAGGTGGGTCATAGATTCTAGTGTAGATTTATAGAGAACATACTTATTGGGGAAGGCCATTCTACATTTGGATAGATTATCAACAGTGAGTATTTTATCCTAAGCCACAAGCCAAAAAATGATGTTGACCTTACAAGTGAGGTGCTTGATCCAAATTTTTCTTCATTAGGTCTAATCCTCCTCCTATTCAAGATTGACCAAGAATCCTAACTTCACTGAGTACTCCCCACTATCTTATGTCATCTAGAGAAGGTAATATTTCCTATGGAATGTCACAATATGTATTTGTTAAATTTGAGTATTGATATTTTGAATTTCTTGGGAAACGTTTACATTTTCCATCTCTAAAGAGAGATTCTTCCACTTTTTTGTTCCTTTTGAGGTTGTCCAGTAGTCTTTAACCATAAAGACTATGAAGGTTTTGAATATCTCTCTTAAGATGTTCTAGGGGAGTAAGATGCTAAGGGAGAGAGTGCAAGCCATGGATATTCCTAGAAGTCAACATTTTTTCCATTTCTAACCTACCATATACTCCCCTTATTGATCAAAGATTTTGATCTTGAGATGGTCATTGAAAAGGCAAAACCATCTAAAAGGCTCTCTTCCCAAAGAAGGTTATCTTCCTCCCTAATTTCCAAGTACTTTTCTTTGATTATATTAGTCTAGTGGTTTTATCATTTCATTATTTTCCAACCAAATTTAGTAATGAGATCTTCATTCATGAATTTTATTCTTCTTAGTCTAAGTCTTCTAAGGGATTTTAGGAAGTAGACATTTTCCTAGGCCACTAGTGGGAATCTAAATATGTATTTCACACCTCTCTATAGGAATTTTTTTTGAATTTGATCTATTCTCTTTATTATCTTGTTGGGGATGTGAAACAAAGTCATGAAGTAGAATAGTATGCTTTGCAAGGAAATTTTGAGGATTTAGAGCTTGCCCACCTATAAATGTAGTGTTCATTTCCAGCCTATCAATTTTTTTGTATTATATCAACCAATGAGTTCTAGAATTTTTTTAATCTTAATTTTTAATAGTGGAATTTAGAGATAGGTTAAGCGTATATTTTTTATGTTTCATCCCTATATGCTTGCCAATATTTTTTAGAGGGGTAGACAAGGTATTCAATAAGTATGCAAAGATTTTGTTGCAATTGATGCACTATCCTCACACCCATTCATAATCCATAAGGATGGATTTTAGGAATTTTAATTCCACTATTGATGCCTATTTGAGGAGGAAATTATCATTCATGAACTGCTCGTGAGTGAACGGGACTATGTTTTTGGTTATCTCTAGCCCCTTTATTAATATTTGATATTTAAACACTCACAAGCTTCTACCTAGAGTTTATATCATCAAAATGAATAAATAAGGAAATAGAGGATCACCTTGTTTGATTCCTCAACTAACCAACAAAAATCCTTTAGGAACCCCATTAATTAGATTGTGTACATGGGGTGGATATTCAATTATGAATCAATCCCCTAATATCCACTTTAAAACCAATCTAGCTCAGCACCTTATCCAAAAAACTCTAGGATACCCTATCGTAGGCTTTGTTCATGTCAAATTTGAGGAACATGCCTACCTTATTAAAGTTATCCACCGAGTGAAAGGTTTAATGTACAATTATGAAACCATCATTGATATACCTACCCATCATGATGGTACATTATTGTTTTATAATGACCCATTTGAGCATGGGGTTAGAGGCAAGTGACCAAAAGTTTTATATAAATCTTGTAAGTAGTGGAACATAGGATTATGGGTCTAAAATATTTTAGTTTTATTTTATCTTAGTTTCTTATACATGAGGACCAATAAATTATTATTCAACTCCTTCAAGATAGTAATAGACCTAAAGAATTCACATACCTCCACCTCAAAGTGTATGATGTCCTAAAACCTTTGAAAAAAGAGTGGGGGAAATCATCAGGGCCTAGTTACTTATTTCCTTCTATGGAGGATACTACATGTATTACCTCCTTTGGGGAGTGGGGTTTGTAAATTTCTTGATTATATACCTAAGAAATGTTATAAGGAAGGTTTTTCAAAAGACTAGCCTCTATATGAAGTTAAACAGAGCTTGTTTCCTTTAATAGGATTTTAAAGTGGAGAATGATTTTTTCATTGATAATTTCTTTGTCTCTAATTTTAGTCCCATAATTTATGATTAGTGTAGAAATTATATCATAATTTATATCTTTGGATGAAATTTGATGAAAGAATTTTGTGTTCCTGTCCCCTTCCTTTAGTCAGGTGCATTTGGACTTCTGCTTCCAGAATGATTCCTATTTAGATTTTAGGTTATGGTAGGAGCTTATGAGATCCTTCTCAATATTGGAAATTGTCATTTTATGAATAATCCAAAAATTCTTCATGGAATGATCAAAGATGTTATTTAGGATCACCTTTACCTTAATATAGTGGTAGCTTAGGATATATAAAGAATAGTGATAATGGCTAATATGCTATCTCAATTCTTAAAGGATTGTGAAGAAATTATGGGATACCATTAAATGTCCAGCTCTAGATACACCTTTCCTTAATTTCAATGCCTTAGTATATATGGATATAACATTTTTATCAAGAGATTATGCATTAGGAAAGGTTGGTGATGGACCATGCATGTAATCAAAGGAGGTGTGTATGATTCCTATGTATAAATAAGCATATTAATTTATTTGAAACCTTATGATGACCCTATACCTAAGGATGATGTCATAGTTGTAAATGGAGGTTTTTATATACAATTAGAAGAAATAAATGGAACACTTGAAATGAGAACATATTATTCTTCTAATGTAGGAGTTTGAGCCAATTTATTTTGTTCTTATCTTACCATGTATAGTAATGTTTCAATATGATGTGGATTAGCATTAATATATTCATTGAATTATTTGTCATCAGTTTAATTTTGAGATTTTTTTATTATCTTTATCGATCTCAATAGTCATAATATGTCCATCAATAGGATGTATAGTATGCATTATAGCATTTTCAATGTACAATTGTTCTTTTTCCCAGGTCATATTTGAGTTTAAAAATATGCTCCTTCATAGTTCTTATAAATTAGGATAATTAGTACAACCATGTGAGTTGAGTAAGGCTTTATATTGTACATTATTAATTTTAGCCTTTTTTAATTTTTGAGTTTGATGAATTCCAATATATAATGAATCCAAATAATAACTTAGAATCCAACATAAAATGTAATGATTAACCTTACAAGCCAAATAAAGAGGTATAAGTAAGTTCCCTTCATTTTTACCATGATTTTAATTTAAAATTAAAACTTTGAATTTGCAAAGGGGATTCTAGGTGTAACTATAAATGGTGTGTTTTATCTGTAGGCTCTCATATATATTGATCCCAATCATAAATAATGAATAATACCCAAATGAAACTAAGGAGGATTCCATCTCTTTTATCCACACTATTATGTGTTTAGGGTACATTGATAATAACTTCTTAGTGTTAATAATTCACTGGTGCACTACAAAAACAAAAGGCTGAAATGTTTCTTATGGATGAAATTAAAAAAACCTAGGCATTTCTAATACACTCCAAGGTACATGGAAACTAAAATATGTTTAAAGTGTTGTCTAATGTCTTGAGTATTAGATTATTACCCCTCACACAATGGTTCAAGTAAAATTTAATGTTGCTTCTCTCAAAATGACAACTCTTATGAGTTTTAAAAATATCATAACATAGTTTCTAGAAATCAAGAAAAGAAATAAAAAAAGAAAGTAAAATTGAAAACCAAATTAGAAGAAAACATTTTTACATATATAAACTAGAAAATAATTTAAAACTCTATGACAAAAATCACAAAATCAATTCTAAAAAATGTATGAGTTTTCCAATATGTTTTACCCTCTTTGTATTTAACAATTAAATGTTGTATAATATGCATAAAACTTCAAAAGAACAAAATTTTAAATATAATAATAATTATGATTATAACTTTTTAAAAATAGAAACATGTTATTTTTGGAAAACACTAGAAAAAAATCAACTTAACTTAGATTTATATTCTTAACTAATTATTTCTGATGTCTCTAATGGAAATTAAAAAAAGGTAAGATTGTGATTGTTGAGGATCAAAGGTAAATTTTGAGAATATTCCTAAAAAATATCATGCTCCCTAGATAATAGCACAGTCCAACCAAGTTTGTTGATTGTGTACTTGGTTTTATGTACTATGAAAAAATAATGACCATTCCACATTTTATGCCTATGTCTATGATTGAGGTGGGATGTTTCTATTCTATTTTTGCCACACAAAGATCAATGTTTTTATTATCTTTAATTTGTAAACTATACAGGTACTTGGGAGAGATAGAAACATGAAAAAAGTGAGGTGAATTTTTATGGGTTGAGCTAACCCCAATCACCCCATTGATTATTGACCATTACCTACATATCCAAAAATATTAAGGATGAAATCAAACCACATGTAGTTCTCCCACCTATAATGATTGTGAAATTGTACTCTTTGAATATATGTATGCAACTAGAAACATAACTTTGATACTTGATAATGATAAATCTTGATTTAATTTAAGATGATCTATACTTGGTTTATGAATTATCCTTGTGAATGATCTTAAATTTTGGGAGAATATTGAAGATTTTATCAATGTGCATTAGTGTATACTACTCAATATATAGTGTCAAAATAAGAATAATAAATGACATTTGATTTGTATATATAGTGAAACCCTTTGAAATTTTACTTTAGCCAACATTTAAAAAATATGCTAAAATACCTAAAAGAATATTTAAAATTTTGAAATTATTTGTTATTTGGTGCATGGACAAGATCATTCCAGTTGGATAGGTCCATAGTAGTAGACATGTATTCCTAGTGACCACCTAACCAAAAGTGTCAAATATAGTTGTCCTTTGAACTATAATTTTTAATAATGTTTATTATCATGATGTAACATAGGTTTGAGCATCAATTTGGAAATTTATATGTGGTAGTGATGGCTAATAAATGGTAAATCCCAAATATATAAATAGCTTAGAGGAATGGAAAATAAGAGTCATGTATTTAGATGTAAGTCAATTGGGTTAGGATATGCAAAGAATTAGCATTTTTAAGTACCTATGAAAAAATTAAGGTATCTATATATATCCCTTGTTACAATGAAATTAGTAAAACATTTTCATGAAACCAAATAATTATTATGAACAATATTACAACTAAAGGATATTTGGTCATGCTATGCAATTAACACATTTTTTACCCTATTTTTTATTTTAAAATATTTAATAGGCATAAAATATTGAAAGATAAATTTGATTATAATATATTATATTCAAGCATAAATCTAAATTTAAAAATTGAATTGATTAAAATCAATTGACAAATGCCAAAAATTAAATATGGTAAGTACAAAAAAGAATAAGTTACTTATAATTTTATAATTTTTAGTTAATTATAGAATGTATATAATAGTAATAAACCTAGATAAAATATGCATATGATCACTCATGTTTTATTATAAAATAAGAAACTAAATATGGATGAGTTCGTACTCCCTAAATAGCTACATGGTTTGGCCTTGTCTATTGACTTCATATTTATCCACTATGGAAATGATAAAATTGTAACTACTTTTCCACATGCTTGTATATAATGAGAGGATTGAGAGGGATAAGGCATTGATATTCCTATAATTTTGCCTATATATACCTAAAAGATAAAACCCTAGATCCTATAAAAATTTGTTTGGTATCAAATAGGGGGTTAGATGAAAGGGACTGAGTTGGAATGACCTTGGTCAATCTCATTGATTGACTAAGAATTTTAATACATTACTAGTACTTTGAATAGGGATCAAATTTAAATGTATTTCTCTTGCTAAAGTGTATGTTGTAAATTTTGAATGCAATTCTATATTCTTCTTCTCTTATTTTTCCATTGGCACAAGCATGCAAATGTGAATTTAGCCTTTGTAAAATTCAAATATATATCTAAATATTTTGTAAGTGTAAAATATAATTATTTCATATCTCTTTAAAATACACAATGTCCTCCTCAAATTAAATATAGTGGCTTTGTATATATATAGATCTTAATTTCAAATCATGAGATCTATGGGCACACAAAAGCCAACCCAATGACATCCAAATAGGAAAAATAAAAGACAAAAAAATGAAGTTGACCCAAAAGTATTGAAATTTACACTTGGATAAGTTTACAATTTATAGATAATCTATGGGCACAAATCAATTTGGAAACTATGGATTTGTTTAGAAAACATAAAAGATAAATATGTTTAAAGAAATGACTGAGAATACCTTTCAAGACATTGATAGGATAGATAAAATTGTAAAAGTGAATTACATAATAATATTTAAAAAATAATAAAATGCCTAAGACCTAAATAATTAGGTTGTTAATTACTTCATTTTTCGTCAATAATATAAAGTGTAAAGTTGTGTTAAAAAGTATTGTTTAAAATAGGTTTGTACCAAATTTGGGAATTTACATTTCCCCCATTTATTATATTAATGAAGTTTCTAAATATATTTAAAAAGATACCTAATTGTGTATAACACACTTTATCTTTGGCATAAAGCTCCAATTTATTTAAAATTCTCAATAGTAAACCATGCAAAAACACACATAGTCAATGTCCATAATTGAAATATTTAAGATATAAATTTTTAAATTGAAATCAAATGATAAAGAGAAAGGAAGGATTAAAAATTTATATGTGTTTTATTGTACTTCCTAAATAATTCTCATGTTGTGAATAGTGGAGAAGGGATGCTTTTAGTCATGCTCATTTCTTGGCTAGGGAGATGAATAATCTTTCAAGTATTAATGGGAGAGTAGTAGGTCATTATGTGTCACTAGACCATAATCATACCAACTCTAATAACTATTATTTATGTAATATTTTACCCCAAGATGAAAGTTTAGAACCTAAAATGAGTTTACTAGAATTAAATTCAAGGTTTTTAAGTGTCACTAGACTCAAACATCCATTACCCATATCAAAATGAATCATAGTGTTGTAGACTAATCCTAGATTATCGATCTCATGATCAAAAGTGAATGAAAATTTCCATCATGACATTAGTGCCAATAAATTTGAAGTGAAATGATAACCATTTTCCATTTAACTAGTAAATTATATTATAGAAAATGTGTATGAACCAGTATCATACCTCTTGAATCTTAAGGAGTATATATGTATGCATGAACCAATATCATCCTCCCTAAATTGTGCCAAATATTATAAAATTATATGCATATATATATGTACAATTATAATTATATGAATAAACTTATAATTTTTTCTCTTATAATTGTTTGCATATGTCCATACACATGCATCTAAGTGTGTATGAATAATTGAGTGCATATACATGGTATATGCCCCCATAATCTTCATCAATATTCAAATATCTGTCTCATATCTAGTTAATGAATCATTTAAAATATCTAAAATTTGTATATTTTATGTGCATATGCCCTTGAATATGTATAAAATTACTGATATATAGTAATGTATAGTTCACATCTTTGGATAATGAAGTGAACCTACATGGAATATGCCCCAAGGATTTATACCAATGTGTCTGATTTATCCCAAATATATAAAATACTTGTCATAAATTTATAGCATATGAATAACCTAAACCTTTCTCAACCATGTATAACATGTTAAAATCAATTGATCCCATCAATATTATTTGTGAAAGTTTGACTTTTATAATAAGACAAATGTATACCCCCATTTTAATGAAAGGGATGATACTATCAAGTTGATTAAATCAAAAATAATGTAAAATAAGTGTGATTATTTGTAGTGTCGTGTTAGATTAATTAACTTTTGAATTTGATCATTTGGACGATTTAGATTGGACTAAATATTTGTGTTGTAAGATGATTAAGTTCTTCATGGGTAATATAGAAATATGGTTGAAGTGAGTAGTATAGAATAAGAATATGGAGGTAGTTATCATTAATAAATATGTAACATGGTCTCTATGTAAGATGATAATCACTAAACATGCAATTTTTTTAATGGTTATTGGGAGTAATGAAAATATTTTAATATTAAAAAGCACATTGTAGTGATCCAATATATCCAATTGGGATTGATTTTGATAAATTCCACTTGAGATATTAAATGCTCAAATTTTTTAGGTACTAATTTATGAGTTTTATTTTTTTAGTAATCCATAAATTCAAAAATTCAACCCATATAAATAGTTTGGGTTAATATAAATTTTCAAATCATTTTATTCATGCTATTTGTGATTTTGGAGCCTTGAGTGATAAAAATGCCATAAATAAGAGACTTGACTTTGATCGATTCAAGAAGGTAGAGCCATGTTTTAGGCTAAGGATGCCCCACCACTGGTATGTTGTGGAAAAGGCTTATTTTTCAATTATTTCAAAAATATTTAAATTTGTAAATTTCATGATTTGAATGATTTTTAAATATTTTTATCATCATTTACCATAGTTTTCTATTCAATTGGGGATGTATTTGAAATTTATGCAGACTTGTCCATTTTTATTGAAGTTATTTGTGATTTTTTTTGATATTATGTGATGTTGTCTATATAGTTGTATTTTCTAATATGATGTTGTTTTTGAGAATATCTTTGCATTTATGGGAATATGTGATATATTTTTATGTGTAATATTGATAATGACTTGATTATTTTTCCATATTTGTATGAGATTTTATAGGTTGTTGACATGATTTTGTGATTGTAGGGTGACATGTGGGCCCATGATTTTTGGTGGGGACATGTGATAAAGACTGTATGAGTATCAAATTTAAGAAACATAGAGATAAAAACTATAGATCAAACCATATTGGGTCATATTAGCTATCTAGACTCAATGCCCTATGATATGTACATAATGACTTAACTTATAGAGTGATGGGATTCAAATAATTGTACTTTATGGATCCACATATAGGAGATGAACACTACTGTAGATGATGTGTGGAGGTTACTAAGGCTACATGTCATTGTACCCCATTTTATTTTCAATCTAATGGTAATTTGGATCATATAAGATAACCCTATTAATATAAAATTGATCATGACAAGGATGCACATTATATGGATGATGATACCAATATTTTAGTATGTGAAATCTCATTATATAATGTTCCAAATCTATGAAATTTTGTGTGTACTATTTTATTCATTTGTTTCTACTAATGGTGGTAGTGTTTCTATTTAATATAAGATACACTCATTTATTTAGGACATTGAGGAGCATAGTAATGTTTAACCCTAAATTTAAAATGTGTTCATAGGGTTAATAATATATACGTAGATCATACATAAGGGTGATAAAATAATCTATAGCAATCTAATTAATAGAAAAAATAGATAAATAATATTTTTAATTTATATAACTGAGATTGTTAAAAATAGTAAAGTACAACTATTGAAAGATATTTCAATAAATAAGAAACAATGGTACTTGGTTAAAATCAGGAATATCTATACTAAAATAGTTTTAAAGTATGTAGGATTAGTATTTTAGATCAGTCATCATATTCTATAAATTACACCTCCATGGCCTCAACACTGGCATTAGATCTTTACACTATTGTTGATGCTAGTGTCTAAATATGATACAAGTATCCAATATGTAATAATGATTGGATCTATATGTGACCAAATTCATTGTTCTTGATTTTATATAACCTTTTTTGATCTATTTATATCTAGGATATATTTTATAACTATTTAATAATTGATCAAACCCTAGTTCTTCACCCTTATTTACCCTTGGAATGAGTTTGCTAAAAAATGGGTTAGTGGGCTCATAGTGTTGATCTACCTAAAATAATACTCTATCAATGGGAATTTCCTACATATCAAATACTCTAAGGAAGGCCTCAAAATTATTTATTTCTCCCCTATGTGTGGGAAAAGTGTGTTTGCACAAGGCTACAATATAATATATGAAGATGCATGTAGTGATCTATCTTATAATTTGATAAATATCACTCATGGATTTTTATTTGAATGTTTTAGACATTTAAATGACTAATCATATTATTGATATGAAAATAGGGATGAATAAGGTGGAATATAGTGCTTGTTTAGTTGGTTGATTTATCTTTAGTATGTGTTTTTTTGGCATTTTGTAGACTTAGACATGTATTTATACCAAACCTTTTGAAAATATCTCATGGCAGGGTTTAGAAAGAAAAATAGGTTTACCCATAGGTTTTTAATCATTTTAAATTAGGTTTAATTTTTGAAACTGTAAAATAGATAAGGATTTAAACAGTAACATTTGTAATAGTGTCCCTCTATGGCCAGTAGTGTCTAAAAGCCTAGAAAACATGTATGGATATGAAACTAAAATTGAATGATTTTTATGAAGTTTTAATATTTATGTGAATTATAGGAGACTAAATCCATCATTATTATATGGATCAGACCAAAAGATAATCATTCAGGCATTATGAGATGGTGAATGTGAGCCTTTTGGAAGCAAGGATGTCTAAAACTGAAGGGTATAGCCCTAATTGATATTTTTCAAATATACAAGACTAATATGCTATAAATATTCCATTTTAGAATCCAAAATTACCTTTTAATCCTAGCTATGGATTATTTTGGCACACCTATATAGGTATCTACATTAATTTACTAGAAATGGTTTTAGTAGTGGATGAGAATTAGCTACATTGTTACATTGTTGAGCATATGAGCACATATTTTTGATATGAAATATGGGTATGCCATGTAGTGAATTGGTTTATCCTTATATGTTTTATCATGTATGGGTTATTAAAACATGTGTTTTATGAAATGGGTCCATGTAGTATCACTAGATTATTGATTGGATACTAATAAATTCTATTATTTGAAGACCCTATAATGGATTTGCAATGTGAGTGGTTTCACTTTGAGTGTGTTATGTACTAGTTTTATATTACACATGATGTTCCCTTAACACCTATGATACAGGCACAATATGTTAGAGCTCTTATATGTGGTGGTGAGTGAAGTTGACCTAGTATGGTTGAGTTGGCACATATTCCTTTTATTGAGGTGGACCCATTGATTGAGTTAGTTGATTTTGATTATAGTGAATGTACATACTAATACACATGATGTTGCATTTAACATCAATGACTTACCCTATTTCATATTTCATTAGAGGGTGTCCCTAAGGCACAAAGTTAATGAGGAGGTGAGGGCAATGTAATAGTTGTTGAGCATAATGCTCCTCATGTAGATGTGAGTATATATATATATATATATATATATATATATATATATATATATGATATAAAATATTTTATCATGTCTTTAATATTTATTTTGATATATTTTGTCATTAATATACTATATTTATTTTCTATGAGGTGATGATTATTGGATGATGATCATTGAGGAAACACTTATAGTATTGACAAGATGTTTCTCTAGTGAGGTAGTTATTCGAGGTACGGTTGAGTATAAAATAGATATAGTCATTGAGCATGATCGATTATTTGATATAATTATTATATCCACTAATGTATTGTGTTAGCAACATTAGAGTATGATGATCTAAGATCAAAGCATGATATATTATATTTGATCATGACCATCTTAGAGTATATTTATCAGGGAAGTAAGTGCCCCTAAATTTCATCTCCATATTTAAATAAAAGTATATTAGATGGGTAAATTTTATTGTACAATAATCATTTATTTCTTCATGCATGATTGGTCATGTATGAGGATCGAGTGTGGAGGAATTAGTCCCAATTGAGGTCTAGACATAAGGATATTAGGGTCTCTACATCATGATCCCCCATGTTAATTGATATATATATATATATATATATATATATATATATATATATATATATATATTATTATGTTAATATAGATGTGGATGTATCCAAGGGCCAATTATTAAGTGACTAATATATTTTGCACTTTATTATCATGTTCAACATTTAATTTATATATGGATGTTAATTGTATGTTATTATATTTTTCTTATGTTTAATGAACATCATATGTGTTTTAATTTAATTTATAATCAAATGATTGCATTATTACTTAGTGTTTAGATATATTTATGCAAAGTGATGTCTTAATGATACAATTTTTAAATTTATGCGCATGCTTAAAAGTGAACTATCTAAGAAACATAGAAACATTTGACCATCCTGACGGAAATAAAAATGCATTGTAAACATGTAAAACTAAATTATGGACCTAGGAACGCTTGTTTTAAAACATTGTTCACTAGTCATATTTTTGGTTCAATTTTTCACTGCTTTATTTTTTGCACCCATACTTTCATTAGGGATAATCTAGTTATATTTTTGATTTTGCTATCCCTACAATTTTGATATCTAATTAATCCTTTTTAAAAAGGAAATGAGATAATCATATAAACATTATATTAATATTTTTTAATCTATTATAACCTTGATTGTCTTAATATTAAATTTTATTATACCATAATATTATGTACATGTGATTATGTGTCAATTATTTTAGGTCCTAAGGAAATTAGAATAGTAATATGTCAAATCTCATTCCCTTATGAATACGGGAAATTTCACAAATTTTATCCCATAATTTCATGAAATCCCATCATGCATGTATTATGTTTTTACATATCATATAAAGTATTTATTATCTATATTTGTCTCTAATTAATGCTAAAATAACCATTGATTTCTAGAAAGGAATTTTCTAAGATATCTTGGTTTTCATAGGGTGAGATGTATAAAAAAATGAAGAAGGGGGTTTGTTGTCTTTATGTCAACTTTTTAAAATGTAATAACCCTTCTATCTATAATTTGGGTAATATTTTATTTCAATTCATAATAATCATTATCTTAGTGTTAATTAATAACATGATAAGTGCAAAATGGTTTTCCTTTTAATTTTTCAAGATGATGAGGAAGAGGATAATAATTATGAGGTAGTGTGATTAATTACTTATCCACGAATGTATGTATAATATCATGTGGTTGATCTTGTAAATGGTCAAACTTAAGTGGTTGCCTCTTATTGAAACTAGATGGAGTGACATTAGGATCTGATTTGTAAACTAATTATTTTCATTTATAGAGGACCTTAACTAGCTTTAATTTTATTATAATTTTTTTATGTTGATTCAATTACTTTATGAGAGACTTTAACGGGAAATTTTTATATAATAGGAATTAAATATAATTCCACTCTCTTATCAGTTACTTCCTTCTTGAGTGAAGGTGATTATTACTCACTTACATTAAAATTCTTGTGATGTATAATTAAGATCAGATGCTAAATTTAACACATCCATGTACAACTTCTCAAAATAAGTATGACTATTATGCTTGGATTTTTATATAAGTAGAGGAAGGATAGCCCTAATATAGATGAATTATTTTTATAAATATAAGGGCTGATATGTAAAAGAGTGAAATTTACACTTAAGTATCAAAATATAATCTTCAATAATCCCTTCATGGCCCTATTTTAAATGTTATAGACATTCTAATGTTAATTTGGTTACCAAGTGTTTGTGACAATTTGATAGGAGTACATCTTCTAATATTTTTAAATTGATTAAAGATCTAATAGGTAGACTATATAAACACTCAAAGGCATCTATTTTATAGATTATATTATAATACTTTAATAAAAAAATTCCATCATTACCCTGTTTTCTAAAAGAAAGTTGATATTGAGTTAAATTGCTACTAGGATCTCCATGGCCATTGAACAATGGTAATATGGGAATTTAAAAATCATTTAGATATAGATGTTAAAATATAGTATGTATAAGGTTTTATCTAATAATAACATTATATTTAATATTAGCACAATTCTACTTGCTTTATAAGTGAGATTAAGTACTTAACTTTAGAGATAACTAGTAGCATGCATCATGGACACAATATGGCTAGTAGGAATAATTATGAGTTGTAAATATTAATTTATGGGTTGAAATTGATTAACTACTTGAAATATATGTAAAACATCATTTTTTATCATGGTATTTGTATCACATTGTAAGGAGGAACTATCATCACATTGTGTGTCATTGGAAATGTTATGTTATTCACTTTCTTATTATTGCTCAAGAGAGGAGAGAGAGTTACCAAAATATAAGGATAAATAATTATTAGAATAATTTAATAATATTATATTATTACCATATTTTGATTGTAAAAAAATGTGTTGCATTTTAGATTGATAACATTGTCATGTAAAGATACAATTACACACTATTTTGAAAAGGAAATAAAATCAAGTGTTTTCTATAAATAATCATGACATTCATTTCTATATGTTTATGTTTAAAGATAAATTGAATATGAATCATGTATATCTATATAAAAAAAAATTATTTAAAATTAAGGATAAATATCACATGCATGAACAACATTTACCTTTTCTAAATAAAGTAAGGAAATAACATTAGTATTTGGATCATTTTTTGGTTATAGAGAAGAGAAGAAATATCATATTCATTTGTATCATTTTCATTATCTATGCATAATTTATGCCTTTGTGTTTTTTAGTGGTTGATGAGGTGAAGTGAAATGGAAAACTTTAAAGAGATACAATGTGTATTAGAAAAGATTCTTCACATTTTAACCCATGTGAATAATTAGTTGAAAGAAGATATTCATTATTAGTATTATTTTTTGTTTTTATTTATAATGAAAAGAGGAATGAAAGGAATAAATATGGTAATTTTATTATTTTATTTAAAAATTAATTTTTTTATTTTATTCCTTAATATAGTATTCACTATTGTACCAATCATCTTGATTTTCCTAATTAGAATGAAAATCATTTCCACCACAGTCATGTTCATGATTGATATATGTAGCATCAATAATTTTATAAGTGTGATCATTAATCCATTCATTATCATAAGCATAATATAAAAAAAAATATTAGAGAGTATGAAATCCATAGGATGATCACCATTAGGGGTTTCACATTTAGTATCCATTTTATACTTTTCAAACTGAAATAAAGATAATAGAAAAGTACCAAGACTACTAATTAAAAAAATCTAACATAATAAGAAAGAAAGGATATCAATATTTGTAATTAGGTTGGGTATGTTTCATTAATTATCTCTCACATATATTGATCCAAATCACAAATAGTGAACAAATCCAAAACAAGTACTGACTATGAAATATTCCATATTCTTGTAGATGCATTGTCACATCTTTAAGGTACATTAAGAATAAATTTTTAGAGGTAACCACTTACTGGTGCACTACAAAACTAAATTTCCAAAAGCTTCCTATGATTTAAATCAAAACCATTAATGATCTAATATACTTATTAGGTGTATATACATAATATTTTTAATTTATCATTTACTGATTCTTTCTCTTTTAGTGGCTTTTTGATTTATCAATCTCCTAAGTACATACCTTAAAGGGTGAAGTGGGAATTGGGTGGTTAAATATCATGGTGGTATATGAAGGATGGTGTTATTTTATCTTGAATAAAGCATTACTACTATCATATTTGGCTCTTATAAGTTTCTTTCCATAAATCTTTTATGTTTACTTCCTATCTAGATTTTCTAGTTTGTCTATATACTAAAGTATCGACCTAGCCAATATCATCGACTTTATGCTTGCATCCTTCATGTACTATATTGGCTAGCCTAATACAATTATGAGTGTGTTATTTAACATTTATATTTTATTGTCCTATCCAATACCATTCTCTATCATTTGACATATTCCAACTGTATCGATCATGTTAATATTATCAACTTAGAGTGTAGGGTTGGTTTTGGGTATTGGATGAATACATATAGGAGTCATATTTTATTCATATAAAATCATATACCAATCATGTACTATGGTTTTTATCTCATTTATTCCCTCAAGATTTATTTGGAGAGTTAGTGGCTTTGAACATTATCTTGAGGATTATTATCTCATGGAATCATTAAATCTCAATAAGATTCATTGGAATTTCCTAATTAAGGAAATATAAGTCTTCATTTGACCGTTTGACATCTTCAACCTACAACATCTCTTATATATCTCTACTTGTGAAAGGAAGGATATTTTAAGGGTTGATGGGTTCACCTAAGGTAATTATTTATATCCCTATTCTCTTTATTTTATTTTATTAATATATCATATAGTACGTGTTTCTTTTTGAATGAATGTATGTGTATACTTGTTTAGGCTTTCTCTATACTAAATAAGTTAATGTAGACATAGGATTGCTTAGACTTTCCATAATTCACTTTAGGTTGCATAGACCCCCATTTGGATGAACATTGCACCTTACCCATTTACAACCATTTTAATCCATCCTTTACTTTATTTTTAATCCATTTACAACCATTTACTTTACTTGCATATTTACAACCATAGTTGACAACCATTTACCTTTGTTGAGGTCTAGTGATAGTTACATAATTGTGTCATAGTATTATTATTTGGAACCCTTTTCTCTTGATATTTTAATTATATGTTACCCTTTTTTATATCTATTAAATTAATTATACCTTAATTTATTATCTAATTATATGTAATCTCTATTTGATTAACATTATTTGAGTACTAGTATATTGATAGAAATAGGATAGTTGTAGGTCATCCTAGCTCATGCATACATTCTAGTGAACCTAAAAAAATCTTATCCCATACTTTATTGGATTATGTTCACATTTAAATTTTTATTCATTTATTATATTTAATTTGGCTTCACCATCACAATAAATTCTAGTGAACTTAGCATGAAACCTATTCCACCCCTAATTATCTTGTCTTCATGTTCCCATTTTTTATTTATTTCTTATCTTAACTTTGGCTTCACCATCATAATACATTATATTGAACCTAATTTGAATCATATCCCACCCATAGTTGGATAATATTCATGTTTCTATTTTCTCCATTTCTAACTTCACTTTACTTTTACCATTATAAAACATTATAGTGAACTCGACATGAATTATATACCAACATTGGTTGGATTGTCTTCACATTTCCATTTTTATTTAGCTATTATCTTTAATTTGTATTAACCATAAAAATACATTCTATTGAACCTAATTTTAATCCCATCCCACACACTATTGGATTATCTTCATGTTTACATTTTTTTCTTTCTATCAAAAATATCAGTCTGCATGGTATAATTTTGTGTGCTTTTAGACTTTATTGACCAACCCAATATATATTTATGTTTATTTATAACTAAATAATATAGGATGATATAGTTCATTGTATCTATCTTCTAGTAGTATGAAATTTTTACTATACTATATCAGCTAACTTGATATTGCATATATTTCCAAGATTTGTATTTTATTGGCCAAGCTAATATAGTATATTTTCAAACTAAATAACCAACTATATTAGCTAGTATGATATTATTTATTTCATTAGATATACATTTTTACTCATCAAATTTTTTGTTTCCTTTATCATGATGTCTCCTATTAGGATCTTTCTTTTGATCCTCAACCCATTCTGATTTTACATGGGTCATTCCTTTTTACCTCTTATGACCACCAATGATGAAATTTCCTCATGGTGAAATTATGCTACACCTTTTTTTCATGGTCATGGATCCCATTTATGATATTACCACTTAATATAAATATTATAGTGGAATGAAATATTTTCAATATGGTACTCTCATTTTTGAAGATCCCTATGAAGATCCTAATGACGTCAGATTTAATACTTATAACACTGATAAATATCCCCATGATGATCTTCCCATATATGAACCTAATGATCCTTATTATCCTAATTATTTTCCAATATATGATGAGGATTATGATGCATGTGAAGACCCTAGTATGTTAAAAGATGTTCCTATTGATAGGGATGAAAATATGTCTTATGTTTTTTCAATATTTATCAATTATTACTTATAATGAATAAAATATGAGAATGGTTTTCTTAATGTATACCCACCCTATACCTCACCCTTATAAGGCATTATAATTATAATTCATCATAACTTAGCTCACATTAAACCAAATTTTATCAACTAATTAGCTTATGAATAACACCTAATTCAAATTCCTACCACATTATTCATTATAGGTTATTGTAATCCTATAACCTATATGAGCATTCATAACTTTTATATTTAAACCTCTCCAAAATTTCTACTAAAACCACTCTTTTCAAATGGTATCGACCAACCTGATACAATTCAGTTGCAACCACCTCTAGACAACAACACTGGCCATGACCCAAAATGTTTTAATATAGTTATTTATTTTTCATCCAACTACATCATTCATAACCTAGAATGTGTTGATATTGTTGTTTCACATTTATCCAATTACACTGGTAGTGACATAAAATTTGTTGATATAGTTCTTATTCTTTCATTCAATTGCACCAATCATGACTTAGAATGTGTTCATATATTTATTTATGTTTAATCTACTTATATCAACATGGTTGATACAATTCAGTTTGTTAATATTATATAAAACTATATTATTTTAGATGATATTTTATATAAAAATTTGATATTACCTCCCTAAAAATTGACATTTCCATAGATGCCATATTTCCTGATATAATAAAGATTTACATAGATTTTGACATAATTATTAGACCTATTGATCCTGAGGCTAACTTTAATCTAACTCTATCCCATAGGTTAGGTAATATATGATGTATGTAATCTTCATATTTCATAGGTTGTGGAATATATGATGCATGTCCTCTTCATATTTCACATGTTGGGGCATATTGAAGTGCCCCTCAACCTTTGAGGCATATTATGATGCCCATCATTAACCTTTTACATGTTTTTTAGATATCCTATGATGCTCATACTCATTTTATTATCTTCTTGATTTATCATCCTTATCATGTCCAAAAAATGAGAATTTACAACACACATTCTACATAAATGCACTACCCAAGTGACAAGGAGGCAATGTTTAAGTGGACATGTGTTCACTACACAACCATATATGTCCCACTTACTCTAATCATCCTAAAAGTTCTCACATAAGCCTATATCTCTCTAAGTAATATTAATGGTCCCCATATCCCTTATGAATACAAGTTATACACTAATAAATTTATGTGTATTTGATCAACTACTTACTCAAACATGACTCCATAACTCACAATGGTGTTTAAGTAGGGTTTAAAGTGATTTCAACCAATCATAAGGCTTGATTCACATTTAAGTCATAAATAAATTCTAATATCACATTGAATATTATTAGAGGAAAGTGATTAAATTAATATCAATTAATCCCCATGGAGATCTAAAAATGTGCCTAATATATCTCATTTGAGCCCTCTAAGTTAGAACAACCTATCTCCACCATTGGATCAAACTGACATTGATCATCAGATTTGGTCAAAGTAAAAGGTGTCCTAAATATATTCATGGAGGCCATAATGTATCCATATCATCCATTGAGTTTAACTTTATATATTTTTAATGAGGATGGATGTGTTGGAGGATGAAATTTCCATAGTCATCCCTACCCTCCTTCCTTAGCTCTGCATGACTACCATTAATGGAGTCTCCAAGATTTTGGTTAAAAATATTTATTTCACTTTAAATTTTATAACACAATACACATATTTATATGTTTGTTTTTTATTTACCCAATTTGACATAAATCTCATAGGATGTCTTAATCTCCCATGATTTCAAAATAGGTCTTGAGAGTTTCAAGCTCCACCACAACTAATAATGGTCACCACAAGGTTTCAGATGGAATTTTAAAAAAACTTAGTTTCATATTTTCAATTTTGTTTTATAATAAATAGGACACAAAAAAAATATGGGTCCCTTTTTTGGTTAGCCCATTTTGAGGCTTTTAGGAGTCTATGTTAGCCTACAAGGCCCAAAAGGTTTCTCAAGGACATAACTAGCACAAAGGGAAAACTACAATGTTTCAAGTCCAAAAACCACTTATTTCCAAAAAAAATATTAAAAAATATTTTTAACATTCTAATTAATTTTTTATGTGTAAAATAATTAGATGAAGTGAAGGAAAATTATAAAGGAGTATAAGGAGATTTAATGCATAAACTTTATATATATATATATATATATATATATATATATATATATATATATATATATATATATATATATTTACCCATAACTCCCAAAATTATGTCATAAATTACATCAATTCTTTGATCATTCCTAATTTATAGTACAACAAAAATTGGGATAAATTGGAATGCTTCCAAGTGCATAAAAACTATATGAATGCATCTAGTCTTCCTTGACTTCACACAAATCAATGAATTTCATAATTTTAAGAAAGATAAAAAAATAATTTTTAGTCAATTATAAAAACCATATATATACATGTCTAATCTATAAGATAAAATTTAAATTTGAACATAAAATAATAATTTCATTACTTTTACAATCAAATACACTCACTAGGATGAGTATGCAAGTGAGAAATGAACATCATGCTATTTCTAATGATTATTACAAATTTTATTCTAATATATACATATTTTAACTAAAATATTAATCATTACTTTGCTCTTAAATAATCAATAGAATTTATTTACAAATTTATACAAAAGTGCTGAACAAGTTGGTCTTCACATAAACTATAAGCACAACATCAAGGATAACCAAAGGATGGCCCACCTCTCATCATTTTTCCATCATCATTTGACTTTTATAAATACCTCCAATCCTAACACTCTTACTTTAGTCATCATCACATCATGGTTTAAGGTTGTTAAGCACATGATATACTAAGAGGGGGGGTGAATCAGTATATCATATATCTTATAAAACTTTCCCTTAACCAAATTCCACTTAATCAAACATTCAACATATGCAATAAAACTCAAACAATAAACACCACACAAGATAGAGAGAGACACCAGATATAATGTGGAAACCCAATGTGGGAAAAACCATGGAGAACAATCTCAAGTATAAGAATGAGCACCAGCCCAAACAATATTCTAAAGCACCAAATTGTAGGAGCACCAACCCCTTTACTGAGCACCAACCCACAAGAGCACCAACCCCTTTGCCAAGAACCAACCCACAAGAGCACCAAACCCTTTGCCAAGCACCAACCCAGCAAAAATTCATGAGCACCAACCCACAAGAGAAACAACCTCTTTTCCGATCACCAACCCATAGGAGCACCAACCCCTTTGTGTATACCACACAACTATCTCTCAATGTTGCTATCTCAGCAAATGATAGTTCATTACAAAATCTCTTTCCTCTCTCTCACCTTTGCTCTTCTAAGCTAGATATAACAAATACAAATCATATTCTTCTCTCTCAAATGCTCTTCTAAGCTAGATAATACAATATCAAATCAACCTCTCTCACACATATTACAAATGGCTTCTCAAGACTTTATTTATAGCTTTTCAAATGACCTTTGGCCTTCCCCCTTTGTGACCCTTCAATCCTCATGGAAATTGGTGCCAAAATTATATGAACCTTCATATCCTTGCCTTTGAAAAGTCATGTGGTGATCCTTCATGATCAAAAATATCCTTCCCTCTTTTGTTCTTATCTTGGTGACTTTTCATATTCCTCAAAGTGTCTTTTCATGAGAAATTGTGCCCTTCCTCTTTTGTCTTCACTTGGTGACTCTTAGAATTCCCCAAGATGACTCTTTATGGGAAAATGCATCCCATCCTTCTTTTGTCTTTACCCAATGGCTCTTTGACTTCTCCATGGGCCCTTTTTTTGTTTCATATGCAACCAAAAATATATTCATTAATATTAAATAAATTTTAACTCACATTAGCCAAGATATATCTATTACAACATTATTAAATACACTAGGGCCTTTATCACCAATAATGCTAGACCTTTGACATCAATGACAATATTTCCAACAATCTCCCCCTTTATCATTGATGGCAAACTCAGTCCTAAAACTACCACATCTTGCCACCTACACATACTGTGATCTGAAAACATACAGTAACTCCCCCTTACTGTAGCGACTTGTACCTATTCTCTATACCTATTTTTTCACCTGTACCTGTACCTATACCTATTATTCTCCCCCTTTGACATCAATGGCAAAGGGCCTACTTTGAGCTAACACTTAGCTCCCCCTCAATTGATGTTGAACATCAATGGCAAGAAGTAATAGAAATTACTCCCAACTCCTCTCATAGATCTTTAAATGTGTCCTTTGATCATTCCTTTGAGAAGATATCTAACAATACATACACATAGTTCCCTATCCTTGGAGCGTCTGCAATCAACTCATTTGAATATTTTCTTCTATTCTCATAGCCTTATTTATTAAACTTTAATGTGTATCCTTGATCACATATTTGACTAACACTCAATAGATTATTCTTAAGAAATTTTACATACAAAACATTTTTAGTCTTAGTTCTACCATAATCCAAACTCAAAGTACCTTTTCTAGCTCTCTTAGTAGTGGTTTTATCTCTGAATCTCACTGTGCCACCATTGATCTTATTTAGAGATATGAGATTACTTTTATCTCCTATCATATGCATTGAACATCTGCTATCAATTAACCATGGCTGATCTTTCTTTCTAACATGCAAAGCTATTTGCACCAACATGGAATCTTTAGGTTGTTTCTTCTACCATGAACATGCCTGAACCTTATTCTTGATTAATGGAGCTTTGAAAATTTGATCCTTCTTCTTAATGAATGGAGATTTGAAACTTTGATCCTTGTTGACTGACTTGAACACACTCTTACAATACCGAGCTATGTGTCCAAAGTTGTTGCACTTGTAGCAAACTATGGTCTCTTCATCAAAGCTTGATAGATAAGCAAAAGTGTTATGGCTTCTAATTGATTACTTGACTTTCCTTCTCCTTATTTCTAAAATTTTTAGCTCTTTTTATACATTTTAATTTTTTGTGACCATATCCATTATAATAAAAACAATAGCCATAAAAATAAGACCTGTCTATATATCTCTAACCTGATTGTCTTTTATAGCTTTATTCTCTCCATTCTTCTCTATTTGAAATGTCCTCTATATTCTTCACTTCTTCCCTTGTTTCCTCTTTTGTAAGAGCTTCATAAAAGCTCTTCTTTTCAAATCCAATCCCTGTCTTACCTGAATTTGCTTTTTGACTTTCCAATATCTTATTCAATATGTTAGTGTTATCCTCAAATTTTGAGTCACTAACTACTTTATCATTGACTACTTTCTTAATATATTCTTTTAAAAAGTCAATTTCAATAACATACCTTTCATATTCTTTTCTTGTTATTTCCAACTATGCTGTGAGATCTTCTTCATTCTTCTTGGCTTCTTCAAAGTGTGCTTATAGATCTTCAATCATTTCCTTTGACTCCTATTCATTTTTCTCGATCTGGCACTTTAATATTCAATTCTTCTTCTCAATAGCTTTTTAACTCTTCTAGGACACAAATGAGTTCTCCTTCCATATTCACTTCAGCTTCCTCTTCTTATTCTTCTTGATCATCTTCATATATGGCCATGAATAAAATCTCTTCTTCTTCTGAATTGTTGACTCCAATATATGTGACTGAGCTAGGATCCTTAGAATACAAGCTCTTCTTCTTGAATCCCTTCTTGGATTTTACTTTGAAATTATTCTTTTATGTAGGCTTTTCTTCTTCATCATCATTACCCTTATTTGGGCATCTAGCTAGAAAATGTCTAATCTTTCCACAATTAAAACATTTAAAAGGTAATTTTCCCTGATATTTACCTATTCCTCTTTTTGGCTTGCAAATGAAAAGTGCTCCATTATCATCTTCATCATCATTAGAACTATCACTTGATTCTTGAGTCTTAGATTTATCTTTCTTTGATGTCTTGAAATCCTTTTATCTCTTTGAGGGTTTATCTTGTTTTATCTACATCTCATATGCTATGAGTATACCATGAAGCTCATCCATCTTTAGCTTGGCTAAATTCTTCATCTCCTCGACTGCTGAAACCTTTGCATCATATATCATTGGTAGAGATCTCAAAACCTTTTGTACCACCATTGACTCTTCCAATGTTTCTTCAAGACCTTGAATCTGATTTATGATTCGATCAACTCACAAAAGATAACTTCCTATATCTTCTTCTTCCATCTTCAAACTTTCAAACTATCTTCTAAAAGTCTATAGCTTAGCTTGTTGAACCTTTCCATCACCTTTGTAAATGTTCTTAAGTTTTGCCTAAGTTTTATGAGTAGATTTACATTGCATAACTTTAACAAATTTAGATTCACATAAACCACATAAAATAGCATTTAAAGCTTTAACATTACATTCACTTGCCTTCTTTTCTGTTGGAGTAATTGTAGATGCCTGTGGCTCTTCATATTCCTCCACCACTACTTTCCATATGTCAAATCCAAGGGCCATCAAATAAATCTTCATTTTCATGCTCCAAAAATCATAATTCATCCCATCAAACAAAGGTGCCTTATTTGTAAAAAATCCTTCTTGTGACCCAGCCATCATGCTTTCCTGATCTACCTTCAAGATGTAAAACTTTTCAAAAAGGAACCTGCTCTGATACCAATTGTTAAGCATGGGATATACTAAGAGGGGAGTGGTGAATCAGTATATCACATATCTTATAAAGCTTTCCCTTAACCAAATTACACTTAATCAAACATTCAAGATATGTAATAAAATTCAAACAATAAACACCACACAAGATAGAGAGAGGCACCAGATATAATGTGGAAACCCAATGTGGGAAAAACCATAGAGAACAATCTCAAGTATATGAATGAGCACCAACCCAGACAATATTCACAAGCACCAACTTGTAGGAGCACCAACCCCTTTGCTAAGCACCAACTCAACAACTATTCATGAGCACCAACCCACAGGAGCACCAACCCCTTTGCTAAGCACCAACCTAGCAACAATTCATGAGCACCAACTCACAAGAGCACCAAACCCTTTGTTGAGCACCAACCCACAAGAGCACCAACCCCTTTTTTGAGCACCAACCCAACAAAAATTCATGAGCACCAACCCATAGGAGCACCAACCCCTTTGTCAAACACCAACCTAGCAACAATTCATGAGCACCAACCCACAGGAGCACCAACTCACAAGAGCACCAACCCCTTTGTTGAGCACCAACCCAACAATAATTCATGAGCACCAACCCATAGGAGCACCAACCCCTTTGTCAAACACCAACCTAGCAACAATTCATGAGCACCAACCCATAGGAGCACCAAACCCTTTGTGTATACCACACAATTATCTCTCAATGTTGCTATCTCAATAAATGATAGTTCATTACAACATCTCTTTCCTCTCTCTCACCTTTGCTCTTCTAAGATAGATATAACAAATACAAATCATATTCTTCTCTCTCAAATGCTCTTCTAAGCTAGATAATACAATATCAAATCAACCTCTCTCACACATATTACAAATGGCTTCTCAAGCCTTTATTTATAGATTTCCAAATGAACTTTAGCCTTCCCCCTTTGTTACCCTTCAATCCTCATGGAAAATAGTTCCAAACTTGTATGACCCTTCATATCCTTGCCTTTTAAAATTCATGTGGTGACCCTTCATGAGAAAAAATGTCCTTCCCTCTTTTGTCCTTATCTTGGTGACTTTTCATATTCCTCAAAGTGTCCCCTCATGAGAAATTGTGCCCTTCCTTTTTTGTCTTCACTTGGTGACTCTTGAAATTCCCCAAGATGACTCTTCATGGGAAAATGCATCCCATCCTTCTTTTATCTTTACCCCGTGGCTCTTTGACTTCTCCATGGGCCCTTCTTTTGTCTCATATACAACCAAAAATATATTCATTAATATTAACTCACATTAGCCAAGATATATCTATTAAAAACATTATTAAATGCAATGGGGCCTTTATCACCAATAATTCTAGACCTTTGACATCAATGACAATATTTCCAACAAAGGTGGACAATTCGATAAAAAAAAGGTTTGGATGGTGACTAAGGCTTGATAAGGTAAGTACTCTAGGAAACAAATATAGGAAGTTACAATCTCATCTACACAAAAGAGTATTCTATTCCATAAAACCACTATTTAGATATCTAAAGTATCATAAGGCATTCATACACATTTCCAACATAGATAGGCCCACTGAAGGAGAACAAGAATGTGAGGAATTCTTTGACCTTGTTTTACCATATCTTAGACAAGGTAGGGCGTATACACCTTTGACCATACCAAATAACATACATGATGGAATGGATATTTTTTCCCCACCATCCACTGCTACTATATACCATAAAAACATGTAGGAGTACATGCGAACTTGGTTCAAGTTGCTAGTACCACTATGTATGAGTGCACAACAATCATGTTAATTCACATAAATTTTGGTATCATAACTCTATAATTATAATATAATAAAATGGAATTAAAAAGAATAAATAATTTAGGATGGATATTACATCTCCAATTCCAAATAATAATTTAAACCACATGGTGGCCACTGGCACAACCATGGAATACAAGTAAAGAAAGAGTGTAAATCAAATGGTCTTATACCTCTTGAAAATTATAATCAAAATAAGAAGAAATATAATTTTATTATAAATAAAATTAAATAAAAATGGGCATGTAACCCTAACTTATTTCCTTATTGGATTACACTCAATAACACCACCTATAAGCTTTGGGCAATGGTTATTCTCCTCCTTATCTAAGTTCTTCCTCTAAGCTCCTCCTCTTCTTTCTCTTCCTCTCCTCCACTTCCAATTTTAAAAATTTCAAAATGATCAAAATTAATCTCAAGTAAATATTTTATTATTAATTTATAGTAATATCCCTTATCTATAATCCAATGATAAGGTGATATGTATCCCTTCCCATCCCTTGGTTGATGGTAAAAACATTTTCCCTCTCCACAACTCCACTTACAAGTCCATGTGGAAAAGTGAGTAAGGCCATATCTTATAAATTAACCCACTATATTATTCCATAAATTTCACATGTCATGCCTAAACATCATCTTTGGATCTTATAAATAATCTCCAATATTCATATTAGTCCAAGGACATAAAGATCAACACAAAATATGTAAAAATCACTTTTAGTCACTCTCTAAAGTTGGATATTCCAATCCATCCGAATTTTGAGTCAAAGAGGACCACTTAAGTGAATTAGAAAACACTTTATGAATTGAACAAAACTTAAAAATAACTCCTAAGTTTTATATGGAAAGTGTGAATATATCTAAGGGGGTGAATAGTGATAAACATGTTAAAGACATCTACACTTTTGACTAGGTCCAAAAATGAAACAAGGAGTGGTTTAGATCATAGTAGGGTTAAGTATACATGTCGCCACACTACCAATGATTTATTCATTCCATACATAGTCATAATTCCCTCATCAACCTCCTATGTCACTTGCACAACATTTTACACATAAAATATCTTACCCTAGATAGCCAAAACTACGTAATATAAACAATACAATTGATCTTAATCCACACAACATGAAAATGATATATCCAAGGCATAACATGTAAATGGTAATAAAATAATAATAATCATATAAACATATGTATATTTCAAATAAATTATTCATAAAAATGTATGTAGTGATACAAAATTAATACACATAATAACCAAATAGTGTAAATAAATTGATATCATAATGCATAGAATAATCATCTAATCTAATCATATAATTATTATTGCATAATCAAAACATAAAAATCTCATAAAATATATAATATTTCTCTCTTATATAAGGTAAAAATAACATCTCTTATCTCAATAATTCATAAGGCACATTTCGAAAGGATGTGTGTAAAATGGCAAATGTCTAAAGTTGAGCACTATGAAAATAAGGACCTCAAAATCCTTACCATGAGGAAAAAATCAAGAACCTTTCACATTTTAAAAATAAAAAAATTCAAATTTAAATTCAAAATAACTTTCAATAAAATATTCTTTTAATTCACATGTTCTTCTTTGATATAGCTATTATCATATATAATTCTTGTTATTTTGTCTCATGTTTCTTCGATTTCCAATAGTTTATTCCTTTAGCATCATTTTTATTACACCATTCATTATTTTTTGGTTATTTTTTTATCTTGAAATCATCTTTAGTTTCTCTTATGGATCTTTGGTATCACCTTTAGGCTTTCTTGATATCCTTTATATCATTTTATAGTCAGCCTTAGTTCCCTTGTGGATCTTAAGTATCACCTTTGGGTTTCTTTTATCACAATTTTACCATTTTTCAATGTGCCATAGTTTATTTGTGATCCTTTGGCCTCTTCTTTTCATCCCTCATCTTTTGGAATGATTTATCCTAGTTGTGTTTGTGTTATACATATTATAGGTTTGTATGACAGTGCTCATCATGATTTTCATATGCATATTACTTGTATGCTTATAGTTAGTTTATATTCTATTGATATAACATTTATTATAGGTCTTACTTTGAATCTCTTATTTTAATTTACCATTACTTTATATACACACTTTTGGGTTTATTTTCAAATTATAACTAGTAATTATCTTTGGTTGTTAGGTATTTTATGTATTTTACACCTTTTGGTTTTTTAGTTTGTGTTTTACATTATAACACCTAGGAAATAAAAGAATCCTTCTTCATAAAAAATTTCTTTTTACAGTGAAACATTTTTTTGTGATTATTTGGTATATTTTTTCATTACATTCACCCCTTGGGTTATTAGCTATTTCGATTAGATTTTTAATTTGTGATTTCCATGGTAAGACCCAAGGAATTAAGTAGGCCCTCATCATAAATTCCATTATTCTACTCCATATATTTATTTTACTCGCAACCTTAACTAGGTGTATTATTCAAAAGATAAGGCAATGGTCAAGAATAGTGTTTTCCTCACTTAGAATCAGCCATACTATCTTTTAGTAAAACTATAACAATTTATCTTCATGTTTCTCAACCACATTTTACCACATTCTCATGATCATGTGTTAAGAATACCTATAATTGTACCATCTTATTTTACATCTTTTTTTGAAATTGGGGCAACCTAATCATTCTATGATCATTTTGGTTATTCCTTATTTTTCATTTTCATTTTGAGCTCACCAAAGTTAGTTTAAAGATTACACTCCTTTATAATGTGAAACTCTATGAGTCTTTTGACACCATGGTCTTTAGGTTCTCTATTTAATGGTTAAGTGTAATATCTATTTTGATAGTCATCTTTAACACCCATGTCTATTTTTTCAAAATTTGTACATAAGAGGAATGAAAAAATCCAAAAGAGTTAAAATCCATATCATAATAAAAGGCAATGTTAGTATGTAAATTTTATCTTAAAATTAAAATCACACCAAGAGACATGATATCTATTTATCACACTTCGTATACTAGTTGAAGCTCAAATTCCATAGTTATCCTTATGATAGATCTAAGGTCCCTTAAAGTGTGGTAGGCTAGTAGACTAGGGTAGGATTCCTCATTTTATCATTATATATTCTTAGATTTTTATGCCACCTATCTTCTCACACAAGTACCTAATATTCACAGTAGATTGATGACTTTGTAATATGTTCTAAGGAGTAGGGGATATGTTGTGGGAAAGTATGATCCTTTTATTTTTCATGTATGCCCGCTTTCATGGGGATGATATCTATATGCTTCACTAATTATCATAATCTTACATTGTTAGGTAAGATTCTCTATTCCATTGATGTTGAAAACTCTTAGTATTTCCAGCTTGATTATGGTGTCTTATATCTACTAAAGATAATGGTTTCACCTTGGTGACACCCTATATTCCCCCCTCCATATTTTCCATTTGATGATAAGGTTTGTTAAAACATTTCCATATTACTAACTTCTTATTCTACAACTCTTTTAGACATGATAGTAATGTGGTAGATGTATATTTTCCATATTTAGAATAAGAGTTTCATATTTGAGGTGTTTCAAGATGCTCCCTCGGTCATTTCCATATCTTTATAGTATTTTAGTTATGTTTGTGTCCTTCATTTATTTATTCACCTTTTTGCATGCCATTAAATCCTATTTTTCATGTTTTCAAGCTTCCATATTTATTTAAGTATGGTTTTCTACTTATCTTAAATTGATGTTTTTATAATAAATCAATTTTATGTATCCCTTATTTTATTTATACATTTTCTAGATAAATGTAAAAAAATTAGTTTTAAAAGATCCCATTACTTGAACAAAAAGGACTAAAAATAAACAAAGAGAACCAAATAGGACTAGACCAAAACTATGTTCCCAATATGAAGTCTACAAAGACCCACAAAGAACCATCTAGAAATAACAAGGAACCCAATAAGACACAAAAAAAAATAGAAAAAAAATAAATTAGACTAGGCTTGCCAACCCTCCTACCCATCATGGATAAATTCCTTTGGGCTTGTTAGTTTTTGCGATGCTTATAGTTTTTGTGTTTTTTTAACATCATTATTTCTCGTGTTACCACTTGTTATTTTACTTAGACCCTCCATGTTTTTTTTGGATTGTTACTTATCTTACTTAGGATAATTTTTTCGTGTTTTTTTGGTCCTAATTATCCATGGCCTTTTGGCTTACTAATTTTCTTATATTTTATCTACCTTATTGGACTTTTGTTTCTATCCTAGTCTTAGTGATCCTAGTTTTTCATATTTCTATGTAGTCTAATCAATTTTGAGATTTTTTCATGTTCATCCATTTATTTAATTATCCTACATTTTATCAATTTACTTTTATTATTTTTATCCTTGTATCCCTAGGGTTTCTCAAAAGTATTTAATGTGCCCTCTATGATCATGACTATGGTATTTTGATGTAGTCATTCAACAAAAATCTAAATTTAGGTATGTATATATTACTTTAAATTATTTTTTATCATTATTTATTCTAGTATTTTTTTAGTTATGTTTTAATAATGTTATGTGTATTTATGAAAACACCATCCTGCATTACACTATTGTGACACATGATGAGCTTTGGGTGAGGCATATATATACTCAATATTTTTAACTTTATCATTTACTAATGCTTTCTCTTTCCATGACTTGTCAATGAATCAATATCCATAATTTCATGACTTAAAGGGTGCACCATAAATGGGGTGGGAAAGGATCATAGTGTTTTTTATAGATGTTTTTATTATATCCTAGTTATACTATTACTAGTACCAGTTTGACCTAATTTAAGTGTCTAACCATATATCCATTTTATTCACCTCCTATATATATTTTTTAGTTTTAATATATCATATGGTATAATTATATACAATACCCCTATATTTTGTGCCTTCATGCTTCTTATATTATATTAACAATTTTGATATAGTTCTAAATTTGTGACATTTGTACTCTATCAACTTAGCCAATACCATTCTATGTTAATAAATATCTTCCAACTATATCTATTAAGTTTATAACATAAAATTAGAGTCTAAAATTGGTTTTAGGTATTGGTAAAGTAAATAATGGGGTCATATTTCATTCCTATTAGATCATATACCATTCAGTCATTCTAATTTCACCAGGATTTATGTCCTAAAGAAGTATTGGGAAAGTTAGTTGCTTAGAACCTTATATTGAAGAGTATTATTTTATGGTGTTATTAAAGAATATTATGAGGATTCATTATGAGTTCCTAACTAAGAATATATATGTATTCATTAAACCAATTAAAGTCTTCACCCTAGAACATCTCTTACAAAACTTCACATTAGATAAGGGGGATATTTAAGCATCAACAACTCCACCTAGGATAAGTTTTTATATCTATAATGAAATTAATTATACATTTAAAAACAATGAAATATATCTTAAAATTAAGATAATAATAAATAGATCCACAATAATATTAACAAAATAGAATAATGCTTGATAAATATGACTAAGTCACTTTAAGGGGAAAACCTCCACAATAATTTAATAAGAGCATAGTTTTAAATATGATGATCAAATACTAACCACTACCTCCTATATATATATATATATTATACTTATATATGTTTATTCCATAGGCCAATTTTACTAATAACATAGAGAAATAAGACAATATAATATGAAAGGTATGTAAGCTACAATTTGGCCACATATATCCCTATAAATTTTAGAGGTTAAGGGTGTAACATTACCCTTCCCTTCAAAAAAATGTTTCCATCAACACTAAATCAACTTTGAATGTTGTTTTAGGAAAGCTTCATCCTCCTATGTTGCATCTTCATGATTTATATTCTTCCACTTGATCAAATACTCCTTAATCTATCATGTTTGTAGCCTGTTAGTGCATTTTTGAAGGATATACTTAGGTTACATAATGACTCTACCTTATTCATATAGTTATATAACTCAATATAAGTATAAAATGTATATCCAATTAACTTCTTTATGCAATATATATTAAATATAACATGTATGCAAGTGGACTAGGGTAGTTCTAACTTGTATGCCATACTACCAAAAATTTTAGGGTTTGATAAGGGATATAATGCTTAGGATAAAAAATATGTATCCTTTTTATCTTTCTTGAGAAACATCTAATTATATAAATTTAATTTCACAAATTTAATTTTTGTGTCATTGCTAAGATCTTTATTAAACTATCATGTTGATGTTGAATGTGTTCCTCAACAACTAGAACTTTGATTTCACCTTCAAAGATGAATTGATGGATGGGGGATGATAACCATAAAGTGTTACTTTATACATTTTGTAATAGGTATGGAAGGAAGTGTTATACCACCATTATAATAGTGGTATCCAATGAACCCATTGCTCCTATTTATCTAGTGTAAAATAATGGAGATACCCTTATGGGTATCATCGACCACCTTTATTTTTCACCAAATTATGGATTATATGATGACCTATGATCCAAATAAGTACCCAAACATGTGAATAAATAAGTCCAAAAATTATTGGTAAATATGGGATCATGATCAATTATAATGATCTTGAGAGTACCATCCATCTTTGCATTTGTATTAAAAAAATCAGAAGCTACTATACTAGATAAAAATGGTTCTAATAAGGAATAAAAATGAGCATATTTTGTGAGAATATCCAAAATTACCATAATGACATTTATAATGTCAGACCCTAGTAACCTTATAATTAAATCCATGGAAACCTCCCCTACCTCTTTCTAGGAATGGATAAAGACTACAGAAGACCTGGTGTCTTAATTGCTTCACCTTTATTTTATTGACACACCATACATTCTTCCAAAAAATTTTACATATCCCCCTTGAGTCCTTTTCAAAATAAATCTTGACTGATTAAATTATAGGTTTTCATAAATATTGAGCACCCCCCAACTGGAGATGCATGAAGTTCCTAAAGGATATTGTGTCTAAGGATAAAATTATTACCTAAATATAATCTATATTTATACCATAATGGATTCGCTTTCAAATCATATTTTTCATAAATAATAAAAATACGATGAATATTATAAATAAGAACATGTGTATCCTTTTCATTCTCCCATTCATATATTTCCTCTTCTAACCAATCTACCTTTTAAATGGTCATTGTGAATAATAATTCCTCAGTTGATTCATCCCCCATAGATAGTACATTTAATACCACATTATCTTTCCATTTCTTATAGACTATTTACAAGTCATATCCCAATATTTTAGTCACTATTTTTTTGTTATTCTAATGACAATCATTGTTCTAAAAAATATTTTAGACTACCATGATCATTTTTTACCTTAAAGTGTATACCCATTAGATAAGGTCTTAATTTCCTGACTACATAAAGAATAGACATAATATCTTTCTCATAAATTAGCTTGAGCCTATTTTTTCCCTTGATTTAACAAATCATAAATGAAATGGGTCTTCCTTCTTACATTACTACTCCTCCCATGCCATATCTTGATTCATCACATTCAATAATAATTTTTTTTGAAAAATCAAGTGTTGCCAAAATTGGAGTGGTGCATATATCCTCCTTTACCTTCATAAATACCTTCATATTTGTTATATTGTAATTGAAGGGGTATTTATTCAATATTTTTTTTAATGGAGCTACTTTGTTTCCATAATTTTGTAGAAATATATGATAGTAACATGTTAGCCTAAAAAATCCATGAAAGTTCTTGAGGGTATTTAGAACTTGCCACTCCATCATAGCTTTGATCTTATTAGGGTTAACTTTGTCTCCTTAATAGGAAATAATATGACCCAAGTACTCTAACTCATAGACTCAAAAATCACATTTGGAAGTTTTGGCATAAATTTGATGTTGTTCTAGAACTAATAGTCCATATTTCACATGTTTCAAATGTTATTCCCAAGTTTTATTGTAAATTAAGATGTCATAAAAAAACACCAACACAAACTTATTAAAAATAGTATTAATCAAAATTTAAATTTTAGAGTGTATTTTTTAGATAAAAAGGCATGACCATAAAACCATAATGGCCTTCATGAGTTTTGAAAATTATTTTAGGGATATCCTGATCTTTGATTTAAATTTTATGATACCAAGAATGAAGATCTAGTTTGGTAAAATAAACAACACCATGTAATTGATCTAAAAAACATTAAATTAATATAATAGGGAACTTATATTTGATGGTGTAATTTTTATGTTTTTTGTATTCTAGGAACATTCTCCAATTTCTATCCTTTTTACACACCATGACTATAGGGGATGAATATTCACTTTGGCTATGTTTGATAATACCTGACTCCAACATCTCATGTACCATATTTTTAATTTAACTTTTATAGGCATATGGATACTTGTATGGTTTGATGTTTTGTGTTGTACTACCTAAAATCAATATTATGGCATGATCATGTTCTCTTATTTGTGGTATTACTTTTAGCATGGTGCCAAAAATAGCTTGGTAGTCATCAAAAATCATATATAAAATGGGATGTATAGATACATTTAATGTTTGAAATTATATGGAAAATAATCATGTTATAAATCCTTCATCCCCTTTTTTAATAATATTTGTCATCTAATGTAAACTAACCAATTGTGGATTATTTCCCATAATCCATGTAGTTCAAATGTTTTACCTAGATTAAAATTACATGAACAATTCTTATAAATTCATCTCTATTGTACCCAAAGTTGTGATCCATTTTAATCCCAAAAAAATTATATCCCCACCCATGGGAATCTAAAATGTATGATAATATAGCATGAAGTATCCCATAACAAGTTTAATAATGTGGCATTTTTTGAAACAATTGATAGCACCACCATCTATAATCATGACATAAAGTTTTGGAGCTAGGTAAAGAGTATCCAACTTATTATTTATGAAGTTGTGTCTACTCCTTGAGTCATTCAACATTGTCACCTTATATTATTTCTTAAGGAAACCCAACACCTTAAGAGTTTGAGTACTAATACCCAAAAGTACATGATAGGAAATTGTATGGTGAAAATATTTAGATTCCTCTTTTCACTCTTTCATACCCTCACATGAGGCCTCATCATCTTCATTGATACCTTCAATGTAAAATAACTTATTTTAAACATATTTATCTCCTTTTATTTAATTGTTTTCATATCTAAAACACAGCCTTTTTCACACATCTCTTTAATTTTATAAGGGTTCAATATTATAGGCTAAGTAAATTAGATGTGGAATTATGTTTGCATACATTATTGAAATCCCTTTGTTTGACTAGATTTTTTCCTCTACCTTGCATGCTAATGGTATGGATTTAGATTAAACCTAAGAATCTCAAGTTGGATTATATCCTTGATCCCACCCAATAACAAGTCAACCATGTTGTCCTCATTGATGTCATCCATATATAAGGATATATTTTAGAATTATTGAATATAATCCTTAATTGTGCCTTTTTTGAAACTTTTTTAACTTATTGAAGTAGTTTTTTAAGATTCTTTCATGTTATTTCATTTTTAACTCCTTGTTAAACACTAACTAGGTAACACAAGACCTTTATTTTGATTTTAAGCACATAACCACCTATACCAAATGAACTAATAAGGTTCTAGATATATATATTCCATGATCACATTTTGTACATATGAGGTTTGATGTAGATCAAATAAATTTTCTATTTAATTGATTCAAGTGAGTGGATCCCTACCATCAAACTTGTGCACTTCCACTCTTGGCATCTTGTGCTTCAAATTAGTATTATAATGTGATTTTTATTATTGGGAAAAACCAAATGAAGTGGTAGAGGATTATTTTTAAAAATTTAAGATTTAAGAGTGGTCAATTATCTACTGATAGTGTCAAACTAATTCTTTACAATATCAATGTCACCTTTTACCCTAGTGATGTCCCATTTTACCATAATGATATCATATTTCTTTACCATGATTTTAAAATCTAACTAAATTTAGTGTACCATATTAAAAACTAAAGGAAATAAAGTTATAGACTCTATGTCATATTTTTGAGGAGTTTTTAGAGTGGTTTTCCCTGTCCTACAATAGTGAGTTTTAGGACCAGACATACACAAACCCTAGGATGGAGTGTTTTTAACCTAACAAATTTACTAGATTAGTAAACCATTTTAATTCTCTCATTAAGATGAAACTAATGACTACTAATTTTCACAAGGGTGAAAAAAATATTTTGAACTTTTCTTTTAAAAAATTGCTTCAAACAATACTATGGTGATGAAAAAAATAAATTCTTCCCATATCATAAGTTACATTTTTAATCCTTTAGCTCTTAGAATAATTATAACTATTAGGATGTGATATTTCACCCTTTTGGGGAAGTTATTTATGATCCTCCACTCCTAGTCACAATATTTGGATAACCCCAAGTTATGGGTATCTTATGGTGGGTTTGAACCTCTAAAGAAGGCTATCTTCCTCTTGATGGATCACCTAAACTAATATTTTCATAAATAAAAGGGTTAGAAAGGGGAAAAGGGATCCTAATAATGCTAAAGGGTGATGCACCAAATAAAAATTGTAAACTCCCATAATCCTGAACCCACACTAGATCTATAGAAGATAATGCTAGCTCACATTACCTCACAATCTAGCTCAATGCATAAGTGTTTCATGCACTAGGTTTAGGCAAAACACTAATCCAGACCTAAAATAAATTGAAAACATACTAAAGGAGGTTAGAAAGGAGGTTAATGGATGAAAAATATTTTCCTTCATAATGACATCATGCACAAGTCACTAAAGATGGATCTAAGGCAAGAGATAGGTAAAGAAGGTTTTTTATTACATCAAGAGGTAGTTCTTATAAATACTTTATATGGTTTATCCTAATCAAGATGAGCATATTTTATAATATCTCTAAGAGTCTCTTGTTATTCAAGATAAAAGAGTCCTTTTTAGAGTCTATAATATAAGAGAGTCCTTACAAATGGGAAAAAATGGGTAATATAGAGAAATGGAAGGAAGAGAAAGAACTAAGCCTACACACAAAAAAATAATCAATGAACTACCACAATATTTCCTCAAATTTTGATTCATCTTTGACCCAATCAGGACTAATCCTTCATAAATAATATAACCTTCATTTTCTCTAATAGTATTCAAGCTTTTCTCATTGGTTGAGAAATTCATTAGAAGATGAGAATCTATTTTGTAGATGATGATTCATGATCTATTAGGAAGGAAAACCTTAAAGGCTTTGTAAAAGAATTGATTGATCCACTATACTCTCTAATCTCAAAATCCCATTTTTTTGATCTTCTACACCATCTCCCACTTTATTTCATTATGAGGACAATGTCCTCATATCCATGGACTTGATATATCCATGCTTAAGTCTAATTTTAATAGATGTAGGTACCTATTTATTAAGGATATGACCATATCAAAAGATAAGACACTCATTTCATTAATAAAAAATCTACCCCTATTTCAAACCTAATCATAGGTTTACTATAGATTAAAACTAATCTCATTTATTGGATTTCATATAGCCATAATTATAATGGAGATACATCGGTTGCTTGATTTCATTTCAATAACTAACATCCCATCTTTGATATCTATTAGGCCTAGAAAGACCTTTTCTTGCCTCTAAGCATTTATGGAAGTTGATAAATCATCATAAATGTGGATAAATTTAAAAATACAATTAACATAGTTGTAAAACATTACTACAATCTTAATGAACAAGGTCTACAAGTTCTAAACCCTCACACCAGGTCTAAACAAAGAATTAATGGTATCCTTTCAGGATATCTATTCTAGCTCAACCTGGATCACATATGAATCTTAGATATATGAATTTTCATACCTAGGTTCATAATATCTATTGATCTAACATGTATACCTATGTTTCATCCCTATGATATTATTTATCATATTTTAAAATATGATTGTTTCTTCTTCCAACATGTGTCACCATTTTATACATTCTAAGACGTGATCAAATTTAATTTATCAATCTCTTAAAGAGTCTCTTGGCTTTGACCTTAATCATCTAGTATTAATTTATGATCTACCTTTAATATCATGCCACTTTGTAGCCCCACATTGGTCTTTAATTTTTCCATTTGAGAATGTGACACCTGTTGGTCTTGTGTACTTCCTGTAAACCCTATTATTAGTATCTATTTGGTTCACATACTTATGCCACATGGAAAATTCAAATTTAATCTAATATTATTTACCCATTAACCTCATACACACCATCAATCTCCTTGGTTTGATTAAATGTGTCTTGTTAATCTCCTTCTACTTGATCAAACGTGCACCATTGATCCACTAAGTCATTATGATCATGACACTTGTTAGCCCTTATCTTGTTCTCAAGATCCTATGACTTTTTGACTCAATTCTCACTATTATATCTTAGGTTCAAAATCAAATTCACTCCATTAGATCTTTGTGACCCACTAACATTATCAAGTTATTGTTCACCATTATATCTTTGATTAAATCAAATGTAGATTGTTGATCTTATTCTAGGCACTTTTTAACTCTTTGACCTTGCATGTGACATAGATATTTTACTAAGATCCAAATATATTGACACCTGTTAGATTTATGTTCAACCTTAGGATCAATTGAACCAAAATGGTTACTTTCCTTAGCTTAAACTTGGCATCCCCATGCATGTCTTACTCTATTAGTTCAATTTTGAATGCCTATATCTTGAGATAGCAAGCCCATCAAGATATGAAATTTATAGAACATGATTTAGGAATTAATAACTTAATATCCATGTGATATTTTGTCTTGAAATGATTTCTAATAATACTTATAAAATTCATAATCAAGCTAACTAATCCATTTCTTCATGATGTTTAAGATAGGTTGTCTCTTCAAAACTTGATTTTATCATCATTTGATCATTTATGGGTTATTAAATCTACTCATCTCCTCTATCCAAGTATAATATTGGTATGTGGGCCAAAAATTTTCAACAATAACACCATATCCAAAAAATAACACTATAATAACTTACCCAAATCAAAGCTTTGATACCAATTGTAATGAAATTAATTATATGTTTTAAAAGAATAAAATATATAATATAATTAAGATAATAATAAAAAAATTCACAACAATTATCTATTGAGTATAATACTTGATAAATATTAAATTTCAACTTTGATGGGTCAACCTCCACAATAATGCCATAAGAGAATGATTCACAATATGATGATCAAATAATATCCACTACCTCCTATATATACTCTATTTATCCATGGTTATTCCATAGACTAACATTACTAAGAACATAGATAAATGTGATAAAGTAATATAAAGGGTTTGTAAGCCACAAGTCAATTACACAAATCCCTAGACAAGTTATAAGTTAAGGGAGATAAGAATCCCTCTACTCTTTCCTTTATTTAATTATTATATTAGATATATTTTGTTGCTTTGTGAATTAATGTATGTGTAACCTTTTTAAGGTCTTATCTATAACAAATAAGTTATTGTAGACATATTATTGCTTAGAATTTCTATAAATCACTTTAGGTTACATAGACCCCTATTTGGTTGACCATTCTACCTTACCCATTAACAACCATTCTAATCCATCCTTTAATTTAGTTTATACCCATTTACAACCATTTACTTTACTTTTATATTTATAAACCATTTACCTTTGTTGAGGTCTAGTGAGAGACACATCCTTGTGTCATGGTATTAGGATTTGGAACCCTTTCCTCTTGATATTTTAGTTATAAGTTACCTTTTGATATATCTATATAATCAATTGGTCCTTGCTTAATCATCCAAGTAAATTTAGGCTCTATTTGATTTATATTATTTAATTCCTAGTCTATTGAGATAAAAATGATATTTTTAGGTCATCCTAACCCATGCATACACATGATATTTTTTACTTTATATATTATTGATGCTTTCTCTTACAATAACTTGTTTATGTATAAATCTCCCTAGGTGCATGAAATTAAAGGGTTTAATGGGAATGGGTTGGGAAAGGATTGTGGTCTTTTATGAGAGATATTTTCATTATATCCTTATTACACCATTACTATTATTTTGACCTCCTATTATTATCTAGCTATCAATCTTTTATATTTACTTCTTATCAAGATTTTTTACTTTGCTTATATCCTATAGTATCAAATTGGTTGATACGATCTTTTTTTTTCACCCTTTTTATATTGTATCAACTAGATTGATATAGTTTTGAGTGTGGTTTTTGAAATTTATATTATATCATCTTGGATGATACCATTCTATGTCAACCGACATCTTCCAACTATATCAGTTGAGCCAATACCATCAACTTATATATTTGGACTAGTTTTATGTATTATAACACTATATATAGGGGTCATATTTTAGTTATATCATATCATATATCATTCTATTATATTTTTGAACTTAAAAATATTGGGAGAGGTAGTGGATTAGAACCTTATCTTGGTGAGTCTTATCTTGTGGTGTCATTGAATCTTAATAGGAAGATTCATTAGGAATTCTTAACTAGGAGTCATCCAATCATTTGAGGTCTTCAACCTAAAAAATTTATTGAAAACCTTCATTTGATCTAAGTGGGATATTGAAGCATAAAAGGGTCCACCCCAAGATAAGTATTTATATTCCTATACTCTTTCATTTATTTACTTAGATTAGATCATGCTTATTTCTTTGTGAATGAATTTATGTGTATCCTTGTTTAGGCTTTGTCTACACCAAACAAGTTATTATATCTATAGGATTTCTTAGACTTTCCATATATCAATTTTGATTGCATAGATCCTCATTTGGTTTATTGTTAAACCTTACCCATATATATATATATATATATATATATATATATATATATATATATATATAGACACACACACACACACACACACACACACACACACACACACACACACACACACACACACACACACACACACACACACACACACACACACACACACACACACACACACACCCTTTATAACCATATTTACAATCATAGTTTATGACCATTTACATTTTTTGAGGTCTAGTGAGAGCTACATCCTTATGTCATAGGATTTGAATTTAGAAAACTTTCCTCTTGACATTTTAATTATAGGTTACACTCTATTATATCTAAAAAATTCATAGGTCCTTAATTGATCATCAAAGTATCACAAGTTATTATTGATTGACCTTATTTTAATCCTATTCTATTGAGAGAAAGAGGATAGTTGTAGGTCATCCTATCCTATGTATATATTAGTTACGTGAAAGATGAAGTATATATATAGTGTTCTCTAATGACTTGAGTATTGAAGAAGTACCTCTCACACCATGACGCTGGTAAAATTGATGACTTTGCCTAAAATGAAAAGTCCTATGAGTTTTACAACTACCAAAACATATTTTTAGAAAATAATAAATTTAAAACTAATAAAAAATATGTTTATTCATGGAAATAAATAATTTAATCTAAACCCCCTAAGTTAATGATAATTCCTAGAGTTTTTCTTGATTAAATGTTGGAAAGGATTATCAAATTTCTCTTTGGTTATGGGAATCATGAATTTCGTTGAATCCTTAGATATATCATAAAATGAAAATCTCAAACAATAAGCAATATTTAATTAATAAAACATTGAAACATAATTTAGATTTTAATATATATGGCATTCAATCATAAATATTAATGTAAAAGTTTAATTCATAAAAATTGTTTGATAAGTAGCATATTTTAAATGTTATACATAAAACTAAGAGTGAGATACTTATAATTTTCTAGCTTTTGCTGATTTTAATAGGTATGCAATAGTGATAAACCCAAGTAAAATAGGATTGTGATCACTTAGGTCTACGAACACAATTTTTAGTTGAATTTGGATAAGTATGTATTCCATATCCTACATAAACTGATTTGATATCAAATAGGGGATTGGGTGAAAGGGATTGAGTTTGACTAACCTTGAACAATCTTTGTTGACTAACCAAGCACTATACTAAATTTATAATACTTTTAAGAGGGATCAAACTTGAATGCATTTCTCCCACTAATGTGTATGTGTGAAATTGTGAATGTAATTCTAGATACTACTCATATTTTACCCTTGCACAAACATGTAAATTTTATAGGGGAAAAATATGAATCTTGTCTAGCTATTAAAAATTTAGAGTCTCATCCTCAATTTTATTGTAGTATATTTGTATATATAGAGATATTTATTTCAAATTTAATACACTTATTGGCACATAAAATATAACTTATCAGGACACAAATGATCAAAATAAAAGAACAAAAATGAAATGTAACCCAAAAGGACTCTAAAAGTTACGCTCATACAAGTTTTCACCTTATGATCAATCCATGGGTGTGGATATGCATGTAAAATTTATATTTATGTAGAAAACATAAATGATAAATACAACTAAATAAAGGATCTAGGATCTATGTGAATACATTTAAAGGTTAACTAAAAGTGAACAAGTGACTATAAAATAATATGTAATAATTAGGAAAAGTCCCAAGACATAAAAAATTACACCAATAAGTACTTCATTCTTCATCAATAATATATATATGTAAATTTGTATAAAATGTATTTTTTAAAATAGGCTTGTACCAAATTTTGGTGTCTACCTACATACATTCCAATAAAAACAAAGCATAGCATGAGAATATTTTTTTGGTGCCTAGACTAGTGGTTTTAAAACAAAATTTAGATCTACCAAACACTTGATTCTAGTCACCACTTAGACATGTTCCTCTCTCATATATTTTTACCTCTCAAATTGATCCCATAAATAGATCCAACTACAATAATAGTCTAGGGCATAGTGTCTACTAATGGAAAAATGTCACCAAGTGATATCCTCATGCTTTCTATCTTGGCAATATTATTCTACCAAATACTAATATAATGAAGGGTTTCACTCTTTCCACATAAAAATATAGTACAATAAATTCAAATATACATCTAAATCATAGTTATAAGTTATCCTAAAAAACAAGGTATAAATATATCTATAAGATGAAAAAAAACCACAAAAGCCAAGATAAACAATTAACTTCTCAATGATACAATTAGATTCTAACAATATCAAACAAAATGTTTGATCATCATTTTAATTTATTCTATTCAATAGAGTTTATAAACTATGGAAATGTCTAAAAGTAAAATATGATTCTTTTCTACCTTTTTCAATCACAATATAACCCAAAAAATTAGTAGAAGTGCTCTCAACAATTTTTATCAAGTTTCTAAACCTCCTATCCCATAAAATATATCAAACCTTACATTTATTTATTCAATCTTGTTACTACTAAACTAATGATTTTGAGAATTATTAATTATTATTTAATAACACATGGAATATATGTGTTTACTATAACTTACACAATAATTTTAGTGGTAGCTACTAGTATGATACATCAATAAATTTTGATAATGTACATTCTACCATCACAAAAGAAATAATGTTTTCTCAAAGATATGAATTTATAATAGTACACATAATTCATATTCTATGTAGAATAAGGTATTATAATAATAATATTAAATTCCCAACAATCACTCCAAACATATTTTAAAAAATCTAGGATAGATAATCATGTCAAATATTTAAACCAACTCTTAAAAAGTCACACAAGCACACGGTCCCATAAAGTAAAGAATCTTAGTCCCTAAGTCTAAGTGAATATACTTCATCTTCGTAAAGGGACATATTTCAAAAAAAAATACATGGATTATAAACCAAATATAACTAATATAAATATGTTATTATCCAAATACAATATAATTTAGTACCACTAGCATGGTACAAGCCATACAATATTAATAGGTGACAAAATCCATGTATTCAATTAGGTTTCTTATTTTGGATAGTAAATAATATATAATATCCCAATATTTAAGTCCCATAATCTCATGTGGCCTCTTTGAATACTCACAATAGTTATACAATTTAATTATTTAAGTTTTATAAATTATCAACCAATGAAAGTGATATTTATTGCACATTCCTAATACAATAACATATGCATTTCCAAGAAAAATTGTCACCATCAATAAATAAATAAAAATTTCTTAAACAAAATAAAATACATAGCATTAATTTTTACACATTAAATTAAACACATATTATTCATCCCATAAATTAATTTTACCACTATCGATAAATTTCAAAGCATCCACCTCCTAATCAATGTTTCCATTGTCAAGGAAAGTGCATGGTACTCTTAGATATAATTATGACTAATACAAGTTAATATACTCATTAAAAAAAAATTAACACAACTAAACTACCATGTATAGTTAATATTTGAGCACTACAATACCAATCCATATACTTCCAATACTTATAATCTTCATTTATTACTATAACAAAGTTAGGAGAGTGATAAAAGTGATTAAGAATAGTTGTACCAAAAGATATCCCATAAGAGAATCAACAAAAAATAAAATCATCTTACATCCATAATAAATTACACACCATATCTTACCCCATGATTATTAGATGGTCATTTCATATAAATACATATAGACAAATGAAAGTAACCAAGAATATTGAAACACAAGTCTACAAAGAGGAAACAAAGCCACATAGAGAAAGTATTTCTTTATCATAACAAATACATAAACAATATAACAAGATATAAACTATTTTGACTTGAGCATGGATAATTTTAGTGGCTAATATTTTCCATTTGATAAAATTATATTTTTTCCTCTTGAAAATGGCTAATTTTGTGATACTATGCATTGGAAAATTATCCAAAATTTAAATTTTACATGTGTTGATATGTTGAAAGCTAAAGTCCTTCATAACATGATGCAAGATACATTTCAAGAGATGTACAAATAGCTACAGGATGAGGAAATTTTACCATTATTGTAAAAATATCTAAGGCATCATACAACTAGGCATATTGAAGATCACTAGTTAAACCATGTACAATAGCAAGAAACAAACATCTAGCCTAACTCAAAGTGGGATAAGGAGATATTGTTTATTGCTTCTAATCACCCTATAAGATATATTATAACCTATTTTGGGGCACAATTTTTACATAATTTTTATGCATGTGTGAGTCTTTGTCATTTAAAATTATAAAATATATGCATTAGTTATTCTAAATTGCCACTTATATTCATCTCTGTGTGTGTGTGTGTGTGTGTGTGTGTGTGTGTGTGTGTGTGTGTGTGTGAGAGAGAGAGAGAGAGAGAGAGAGAGAGAGAGAGAGAGAGAGAGAGAGGAGAGAGAGAGAGAGAGAGAGAGAGAGAGAGAGAGAGAGAGAGAGAGAGAGAGAGAGAGAGAGAGAGAGAGAAATACTTTTTTATGTATTTTGAATGTCATATGAAATAGTGACCCTAGGAATGTTTTTTAGGGTCATGAACCCCATAAATTTTTAGTTAATATTTTATTTTATGAAATAATTACTATTACTTTATTTACATTTGAATTGGACTCATATTAACATTAAAAGAAAGGTAAAAGGTTATAAATTATAGATTATTGTGATATAAAATACACATCTATTTTTGAATTTTATATGATGGTTGTGAATGGAAAACCTAAACATAAAATCCATCAAAAAATTTATCCCTTTACATGTATTTTTTGGGTCTATTTTTAGGTTGTGTTATTCGAGCCTAATGCCATTATTTTCCTTGGAAAATAATTTTTTGGTAGCCCCTTAGTAGACATAAAAATTCCTAGAAAAATAGAGTGGGAGACAAGGGTATGATGCCCATTTCATGGACTTGGTAGCTAGAGTTTGAATCCATTTTTATTTGGGTTTTTTTTGTTGGCATGGTCAATCCTAGTATTCTCCAAATCAAAAAAGGTTATGTTGGGTAGAGCTAGGGTACACATTTTTTCTTATTGGTTCCTCTAGTGGGTGACACTTACCTTTCATCTATTATGTATTTTTATTTTTTAGTAATTTCATTCCCTTTACTTAGATCTAAAACTTGGTTGGGCATTAATTTTTTTTTATCTCTCTCCATGAAAATTTACTATGGAATAATGGAAAGGGTATGAGTTATTATTAATGGTAACTTAATTTTAAAAATATATGTATTTTGTATAAAATGTATTTTTAAATATGAAGAGTCCTTGATTTGTATATAAGATTTTAATTTCTTACTCCCGTGCTATAATATAATTTTTTACTACATGGGTTTTCTAGTTTAAGTGTATTTTCCTTCCATAAATCATGGTAGTGGCCATTATAGCTGAAAATATTTCCTTAAAACTTATGATGGTCTTAAATGTGTAAAATAATTATGAATTTGAATATTTTAATAAGTTACTATTGGTTTGTACATCATTATATACATCCATAGACATATACACCGATATATGCATAAGGTTATATATGCTCATTATTATTATATAAGATGTTTTTTTAACTCTAAACAACCCTAATATGGTTTCATGAATTAAATTATTTGAGTTTTATAGATTTTATATTAATTTTATTCTTTAGTGTGTTGGACATGATTTATTTTTAAAAAAATTAACATTGGTATATGTTAATGTATTTAGTTACTCATACACTATTGTATGGTTTTAAGATGCATTAGTATTATTTATCTAAAATTTATCATATGACACTAATTGGTTCATAATTATCCACAAACTATTATTAGATAATATTATCAATTAAGTAAATAAATTATTGACATCTTATAATAATATATTTTATCATATTATATTAGTAACTACTCACTAAAACCCTAACCATAATCCTAGCTTCCTCTCTTCTTTACATAAGAACATAGAGAGTTAGTGAGTAAGGCATATTATGGATGAGTGTTAATATTGTACTGATAGAATTAGGCTAGTGCTCTTAATAAAAATAGGTAACTATGTCACTTGGATGAATATATGTTACTTTATTTCTATGCTTTCATATATTTGTTATGCAAGTCTTGTGTGTGCCTGCATTATGGTAGGTAACATGATTCTAAAACATATCCATTACTTTAATATAATATCAAAGATATACAATCTTCACGTAAGTCTACATGTAGGTTTATATCAGATTGAAAGTTTTTCATTCAAATTTATGCATATCTATCATTCCTTTTATTTTTAAAATATGTATAAAATACATTTTAGGTTTTGATCCCTAATTACTTCAAATAGTCAATATTTTACTCTCACCTCATCCTTCAATATCTTGGTTGATCATAAGTTGGTGAATGTATTTGGGTACTATGGGTTGAAATGATTTTATTTCACTAAAATACTCTAGGTTAGAACTATGTTCTAGCAATTTTAAAACTCATAGGAGTTGTCATATTGGACAATGTGGCATGTATTTACCTAATCCATGGTGGTAATACTCTAACAATCAAGTTATCAAAATAATTTTATATAGATATTAACTTCCACATACCTCACAGTATATAGAAATTTCCTAGGATTTTTTTCCAATAGGAAGCCTCTCAACCATTTGATTTTATGGTGCACTTCTAAGCGGTTAACCCCAAGAAATTACACTCTACATACCTTAAAATAAGATAGTGTTGTTTTAGGATAGTATCATCATTACCCTTTGGCCTTTTACTATTTATGAATATGGATTCATATATCAAAAATTTACAAATCAAACATACCTCAACCTATTATTTTCAAAAATATTTTATGTTACATTTGGCATATCTGCATTATTATGGTATTTTCTATTCAGCTTTAGTTATAGTAATCCTTGTCTAGATTCAATTTAATACTCATATTTGGGGGTCTATTTTCTTAGTAAAAAACATTAAAAGGGTAAATCATATGTATTTTTTGGTAAAAAATAGTTTCTCATAATAAAAAAAATTGATCCATGTGGGAAGGTTGTAGACTAGTATTTCTATATGAATAAAAAAATGTGGGTTATAAGGTAACTACCCCATTGTGATTTTCTCATGAGACAATAATTTTTACTCGTATTTCAATTTTTTTTAGCTATATACAATTTTTTTTCACATGTAGTCCTTAAACCACTTTTTGAGAAGAAAAGAATTTCCCATGGGCCAATTTAACATTTTGATTTCTCATCGAGATGATCATTTTAATGTATATTTTTTTAAAATGGTTTTTGGTAAAATTTTACATCCAAAAATATTTTGGGTTATTTTAAATCATTTTTTTTATGCTACTAATGGTAGAAAAAAATATAACCATCTCAAATTCCAACTACTTCAAATGAATGGGATACATTATTGATGTGCTCCTTAGCAAGGTAATCTACCACATTGCAATGAATGAAGAAGTTTCACCTTTAGATATTTTCAAACAACAAAAATAGTAAAATTGTTATCACTAAGTTAGATGCATCCTTGGTCAGTTAGTATTCCCTAAACTAAAGTTTCATTTTCAATACATCATGGAACATTATAAATTTTGGACTAGCTTTAGGATATTTTTGTCAAATATAATAAGTTAAGGGCATGCCAACTATAAAAAAAGTTCATTGATCTTAATCTAAACAACTATCCTCACATTGAGGACTTCATCACTTAATTCAAGTGCTTGAGGCATTTAATTATTCATGAATTTTAAACTAAGACTGAGGATAAACTCATTATGACTATTTTTTCTAAACTTAGTCATCCTTACTAAATTTTTGTTACAAAATAATACACAAATCAAGACTCTATGGGACCTACATATTTAACATCAAATTTTTACAAGTTTAAAAAGAAACTTAAGGAAGAATAAGAAATAATTATTTTTATTATATAAATTTGACATGAAGGTAATAAGAAATGAAAATTAGTGGTCAATGATACAAATGAAGTGACACATCCAAACTCTATAAAAAGTAAGGGCCTTACTAATAAAAAATGGAAATAAAATCCCAAACCTAAGGGTAATCCTAATAATTCAGAAAAAAACTTCCCTAGGACAAAATAAATGCAAATGGAAATTAAATTATGACATCAACCAATAATGTTTTAATTAGTGTAATAAAAAATGCCATGTTGAACATTTTTTTCAATAAAATGGCATACCTAAGTAAAATTAAAAAATACAACTTCCCCCTCCCAAAATATAAGAAAAAATATCTATAGAAACATGATCATCTATGTTTGAATAAATTCTAGATTCCATATATCCATTGATGGCTCATTATTTTAAGATATCAACAAATGCTACATAACCAAAATTTTAGTGGGTAGTTTTACTCCTCTAGTTGTTAGGGAGAAGGGACAATTTGTATGCAATGGGTTAGGTTTATCCTAAAATTATTATATATCTAAATATCTGAACTCAAATAAAGTTAATAAAATAAATACTAATGATTCTTAATGATCAGTATGTGACCAATAGATCCACAGACCTAAAAATAGGGGTACCTACATCACTAATATAAAATGAAATGGTTCCAAAGCCTTTAGGAATATGATAGAATGAAATAGATCTAGATAAACCTCTATGTAAGCCATATTTATTAAAAATAATAAATGTAACTTGTTGTGCAATTAAAGTAATCTAAACTATAAGGGAAGGGTTAGAAAAATCAAAATGGGTAAGGATCCATGGTAGATAAATGGGGTTTTACACTACCTAATAATGGAAAAATGGTAAGTTTAATAAATCCTACATATCCACATTTACTATAAGTGTAGATAAAACTTAAACAAGGATACACACACTTTTATTCACTAAGAAAAAAGTAACATCTAGCTATTAAAGGAATGAGCTAAATTAGAAATACTTATCTTGATAGGGACCTATCGAGCCCCAATCTCCCCATAGGAAAATGATGATTTCTAAGAGATTTTTATGGTTTTGAAACCTCAAAGTATGGAAAAATAGGCTTTAATACAAAAAAGGACCTCCTAAAAAATATCCAAGATGTCCATAATTCAATATTCCTTTAAGGCAAGATTCTAGACTTAACTCCTCTATATGTGACTTAGGGCAGAAGTGTAATAAAAATTAGAGTGAATAGAGTGTGTATCATATGTTGGAATTAAGATGTGATTTGTATATATAGTAACCAATTACCTAAATCCACCTTAAAAACTAGGTTTATGACATCATCCTAGTTTGATGTAGTTGAAATGAGATGGCTGACATAGAACTACATCAAATAGGCTAAAAAGGTGAAAATATCAAAAGCCACACTCAAAAATACATAAACTAAGTCAATAAAGTAAGAAGAGGGAAAAGGTGAGAAATAAACAACATCAACCCAGGTTGATGCATTAGGAAACGAGGGAAGTAACATAGATAAGTGAGATAAGATGGAAGTAGATAGGTAGAAAGGCAAATATGAGAAATTTGAACTAGGGATAACAATGATATGATCATGACATGGATAATAATATCTCTCATAAAGCACTAAAGGTCTACCCACCCCTTTCTCAATGTACCCTTTAAGCCATGCACTCAAGGATATTAAATATTGATAGGTTATTGCAAGAGAAAATGTCAATAAATGATAAAGTAAACAAATATTAAGTATATATATATAGCCCACCTAAATCTCACCACATGTCATAATAGTGTAACATAGGATGATTCTTTGGGAAAGAATATAACAACACAATATTAAGCTAACTAAAATGAAATAAATTATAAAACTAAATGCTAATAAATAACTTAATGTACCATATGCATACATTTACCCACCTTTAAAGTTGAATGGCTACATGAAATAATCAATATCTCAATCGTGGAGGGTGTAATAATTGAATTAAAAAAAAGTATATGAACACAAGGCTATAAATCAAAATAATCAAATATAGGAAGGTCAATTTAAATGGATAACTCTCAAAACTAATTAAATCACTTGGAAAATTGGTAATCTAGGATCTCAAACGCTAGGCTAGATCTAAAATACCAAAGAAAATGAATAAAAATAAATGGGAAATTTTGATAAGCTAAAAATAAAAGGTTAATTATGACTAAAATACCAAAAAATGATCCAAAATAAGATAAGTAACAATCTAAATTAAATAATGAACACATGAAACTGAATAATGGTAAGAACATTGATGTAGGATAAGTAATAAAATATACTCAAAAAAATATGGAAAAAGGGTGGAATAACATGAAATGGAAAAATGAGACCATATGACCCACATAAATATGAATATAATACTCAAGGTCCCAAAACCTAGCAAAGAGAAATCCTAGAAAGGTAAGGCAATAACCAAGAAAGCATCTTGTAATAAAATAAAGATGTATCTTCTATTCTAAATATTGATAAATTAAAACTTCCATATTATTACCATTGTGACAAGATATGAAGAATATGAAGTATAGATATTGGGATATGATTAGAAACAAACTTGTCTATTAGGGGGAAATAAAATGGGTGATGGGGGAAAAAGGGTGACACTAAGGAGAAAACATGATCTTTACTAAAAACAAGACAATCAAATGAATTTATCAAGATTAAGATGTTTTAATATCAATGGCCTTAGAGAACCTACCTATTAATGTAAACTTAGGCTAACTATTAAATTATATAGGTCATCCCTTGAATTATATTATGCATTAAAATTAAAATGATCATGCCTTCCCATAATGTGTTCCTCACTTCTTAGGATCCCATATGGAGTCATTTTTATTCTATGAATACTTGGTAAATGTGTGATAAATTAGGTGGAATTTCATATGTAGGAAGATATTATGATGTAATGATATGAGACCTCCTACCTTAGTCTACTAGCCTACTAAAACCCAATGGACCTTAGCTCTATCATGAGGCCAACTATGGACTTTGATATTCAACTAGAATGGGATATGTGCCAAACAAATATCACATATTTTGTTGTGATGTGACTTTTAATATGTAATTTCATTTTAACACTACCTTTTCTTATGATATAGATTTAATTTTTTTTGGATTTTTATATTCATCCTCCTTAAGGATTCAAAAGACCAAAAATAGGTGTTAAATATTACTATCACAAGAAAGCTTACACTTGATGGCTACATAAGAGGACCTAAATACCATGATGCCAAAATATTCATAAAATTTATATCTTAGAAAAAAGTGTTGATGATCATTCCATATATCTCATTATATCTAATACAAACTATACATAAGTGTTGCCTATTAGTTATATACTAAATTGGATTTAATAGTTAAGGTCTTATATAAGTAAAAAATGAATGTAATTGTCCTTTGTTTATATGTGATACATTCCTGATTCTTTATCTTGTTATTGTGTTTAACTTGGATGAAATGAGAATAATTTTATGTATAAAAATACATCCTTGTGGCAGGATCATTTTGAGAAGACATCAAATAGTTTTGGCAATAGTTTTTAGGATTTAGTAATGAAGATCTACAACTCTGAAGATGCTTTGAAGGTGCTCTAAAGGCATTCCAAAGATGCTCCAGAGACCTATATAGAGTGCTTCAAATATGCCTAGGCATGCTCTGAAGATGTCCAATTAGATCTTGTAGAATAAAATAGTGATTTTAAAGATATATATTGTATATAAATAAACTTTCCTTATTTAGATATTTTATTTTTAGATATTACTATTCATAGTAATATCTAAAATGACCTAGATATATTTTTATTTCTATTTTCTAAAATTAGATATAATCCCTTTGGATCTAAGTTAGTTATTTTCTATTTATTATTAGCTGAGTCGGTTATAAGACCTTCTTATAAGCATGAGATCTAATTCCTAGATCATCTATGTTTTGAATAAATAGATTTGGCCATTTAGATTGCTAGATTTTGTATTATGTGAATAGAAGTTGAGATGTGATTTAAATACATGTCTCCTTCTCATTTTAGATAGATAGTAAGTTAGTTAATCAATGAGTTAGTCAATCAATTATGATCAAAAAACAAATGAAGCATTACATTATAGTTTTGTATATATGTATATGTTCTTTTGATAATGAAGTAAATTTTATCATTCGTTTTCATTACTGAGTAAAGTTGTTCCTATTCTGAGGAAGAAGAAAGGGCCTAATTCTCTCCAAGGATCAAGATAAATTTGTATTTTTAGTTTATAGTTTAGAAGTATTTATTCAATATAGGTATAATTAATTCACTGCAAAACATGATTTCCTTTTAAGAGTAAGTGTGTTTTCTTTTTCAAAGCAAAGTGTGAATTTCCATGTTCAAAACAAAGTGTGAATTTATATTTCAATGCAAAGTGTGAATTTCCTTTTCAAAGAAAAATGTGAATTTCCTTTTAATGAAAGTGTGTATATATTAAATGTAAAGGTTGTTTCAATTCAATGCAAGTGAGTTTTATTCATGCAAGATTGTCTTTCAATTTTATATAAAGTAAATTTTGTTAATTCATCTCCATATTCAAAAAAAAATAGGAGTAGTTTAAGTGACAATAGAAAACATCCTCACATTATGGAATATCACACTATCCTACCAAGCTAGGCAAGTCAAGTGAGGACACCATAATGTCTTATTCTAGATGTTTAAGTTTTGGATGTTGATGGTGTGAATGCCATATTGTATCTTCAGCTAGCAAAACTTCTAGATTTATTTATTTTTAAATAGTTAGATTCTTGTTTATTGTTATTAGGATTTAGATATCAGAGTAGAGTAAACCCCACAAATAGTGAATTGTAAACTCCAATATCCAATGGTCTCATTATATATAGCCTTGGACACTATCCCTAGAGTAAAATGAAACCAATACATTGATTATTTAAATGAGAGGTATAAAAATGGCCTATCAAGTGTGATCTCAAAATTGACGTTGGTGAGCCCAAAAAGATGTGAAATATAGGGAGTGATGGAAATAATCATAAAATGATTATGTTGCCCGAAATTAAAAAAATGTGTAATGGAAATATGATATAATGATAATTAGGCATGAATCATCATCATGAGAAATAATATATGTGAATGAATAAATTAAGATAGACTTGTAGAGTTTTACCATAAAAGAATATAACTGATTTCAAGTGAGGAAAAACACTACTCTCGATCATTGCCTTATATTTTGGGGAAGACATATAGCTAAGGTTAGGAGTAAAAATTAATTTATGAAATGAGTTGACAAGTGTTTGTGAGTAAGTAATGGTTTTATCTAAGGTCATATAATGGAACTCATAAACTAAAGAATCAAAAAGTGTGAGTAAATAACCTTAAAGCTTGTCTATAATGAAAATAAACCAAAGAATCAAAAAAGAGGAAATAATGGTCAATTTGAAAAAGTGTAAATCATAATTTTTGAGAAAGGCCTTGTCCTATCCAAGTTATTACAATGCAACTCAAAAATTAAAAATATAATAAGTATAATTAATGTAAAAAAAACCTAAATTTAGGTGCTAGGTACAATGTGTAAAGGGAACCCATATGTGTGTAGATGTAAATGAAAGTCAAACCTATCAAATATGTTGGTTTCATAATATATCTAACTAATGATAAACATAAAATTATGGATAAATATTAATGGAAATTAATGTATAAAAGAAAATTTAAAACAAACATATAACTAAGTGAAATATTTCTTCAAAAATTAAGCATTAGTCAGTTCTTTTAATATGTGTCCTTCATTTTTTTGCAATTTATAAACTAGGTCTGAGGATATATTTAACTAATTAATAACCCACCACTTTTTGGTGTACTTACCTTTTTTATTTTGGGTTTAATATAATGTAAGAAAAAATTATCTAACATCCAAAGTATAGACTATCATTTTTGTTATGTTGTTTAGTGATGCAAGATTTGTATTAGTTGTTATGTTGTAAATCATTCATATGTCACTAATAATGAAAATTTAAGGCATGAATATGGGCTTAAAATTTTATTCATCAGGGATTATACCATAAAGAGAGGTGTAAAGAGGGTAACTCAAATTAAAATGGTAATATGAACTCTAGTACAATAATTCTAAAGTGTAGGATATAGTTTGAAATTCCATTTAGAATGAGAATCCATAATATTATTTTACAATAACTTCTTAATTATTTTTATGATGGCTTTAGCTTGACCATTGCACTGAGGGTGATAAGGTGTTGAAAATTTATGCATGATTTTAAATTTTGCATATAATTTTTTCATGTCTTTATTTTTAAGTTCACACCATTTTTAGATATAATTATATGAGGAATCCAAAAATGACATATAATTTGATTAAAAATGAATTTGAAAATAACAACATCAGTAACACTAATAAGGAACATATCTTCTATCCACTTGGTAAAATACTCTATACCCATAATGATGAATACATATCCATTTTATGATCAAGGTAACTTATAAATGGGATTTAATCCACACATAGAAAATTCACAAGAAGACTCTAAGGTTTAGAGCTCGATCAAATGAGAATGAATTATATCATCATGGAGTTGGCAATTTTTAACAAATATGGTATTGTATTTTTTAAGAGTAGGCCAAAAGTATCCGAGTCATAGGAATTTTTGGGTTTCATCATGAATAATATAATGTCCACTCAAAATTCCCCCATGCACTCACTCAATAATATAATGGAATTAATTTTGAGTAACATAATGGAACAACGTATCTTTGATATTATGATAATAAAGGATATAATGTCTAAGTACATATTTTCAAACTTGTTTATGGATTATAATCATATCATAAGTGTCAACCTTTAGATTATAGTATGGTTTTTGATGAGATTTGTCAAAAATTAACATCCTTGAAGTGTAAAATTATAGATTCCTCATTGGAAAAAAGACTATATGGATATTTATTAGTGTGAATGAGGAATTATGATACATGTAATACATGATGAAGATGAAAGAGAGAGATTTATGAAGTAAGATAATCAAACATTTTTTTTCAATTTGAATTTCTTGAATAGTGAAATATGCAAACTCTTTAGCAATATTAATACAATTTTATTATAATTGATTATATTATCACTTTTGCATTGATATTCACCATTGAATTGATGATATAAGTTGGGAATATCCTAAGTCATGTAAGTATGTGATGTATAAATATATGGATTCTTGCATCCCAAGGATGAGAGCTTCATATTCAGCCATGTTATGGATGATTAAAATTTTAATAACAAATCTAAAGGAATGATTTTTACATAAGGATCAACTAATACACAATTTTCCCCAACTCCTTTAAGGCACTTGGCTCTATTGAAATGAAGTGTCCAATTTTCCTCATGCAATTTAATTATACATTTAGTTAATTGTTCTATGACGAATTTTTATTTAGGTTTATAAACTAAGATTTTAGGTTCTTCAAGGGTCTTCACCTCAATATTGGTCATGAAATTATGAAATAAGTCTTTGAGAGAAATAATTTGGTTAACACCTTCAATGAAAAGGATATTTCCCTTAAGGGATGGGAATAGTTGTAATTTTTTTAGTGAACACTTGGCCTTTGAATAATTTTTGGGTAATAATTTTTAATGCAAAATGCATTAAGAGTACCGTTTATTTTCCAATTCTATCTCCATGTAATACTATTTGGAGAAGAAGTGATGAAGGGGGTTGGAATGGACTATGAAATAAGTGGTTTGATAAATAATATAATTCCAAAGATTTTTTATTCTGAATTAGATAATAATAATAAAATCACATTAAACTTTTTTTAATGGGTTTCATAATATATTAATGCATGATTGATATAATATATGGCATACTCTTTTCTAGATTCATATTTTTTATACAAGAATTACCCCAACTAATATGGGGGGTAGAATAGGTATACAAGATGATAGGAATATAATTATAATCTATTAAAAGATTAGGAGGATGAATTAATGATTCATTCATGTTTTTTAAATATCTTTTACATTCATTAATACATTTAATACCATTACCTTTCTTAAGAAGTGAGTTTATCAAATAGATGCAATAATCCATCTTAGAAACAAATTGGTGGTTTTCCCCAAGTTTCTAAAGGTAGGTAAAAATGTAAATAATTTATTAATGGAAAATAATTTTGATGATAACATTTATTTTGGTGATGTAAACATTAATCCCTCACAAGGAAACTAATAATCCTAATATTTTTTTGGAGATGACACCAAAAACACATTTATAAGGATTGAGTCAAAATTTTGATTTGATAAGAAGGTCAAAGATGATATAAATATCATGAATATGGTTTTTAAAATGATTTAATTTTTAAATAAGGTTAATCACATAGGTTTCAACTATTTTATGGATTAGATCATGAAAGATATGAATCATCGTAAATTGATAAATTGTTCTAGTGTTTTTAAGGTTGAAGGACATTTTAACATAGCAATAGGTTCTCCATTAAATCATAAAGTTACTTTCATGTCAATATTTAAGAGTGATATGAATCTAATTATAGAAAAAAAAAAGCATCCATGAGGGATATCATCTCATAGCCAGGTATAAAATCAACAATGGCATCAATCTATGGTAGATAGAAATTATCTTTAAGACATGTTAAGTTGAAATTATTAAATTCAATATAGATGTGAATGACCATAGTGACTATTTTATGAATGGGAAAAAATTTAGATATCTATTTATAGTAATCTACTATTTTTATGAACTTGGAATATAAGATCTTGATAACTTATTTATGACATAAGGTATACATCTCAGGAGGGAACTTTTGTTACCTTTGGCACATAAGTTTCACATCTAAATATGTAATGATGTTATGGAAAACTATTCTAGGATAAATTTCAACCATGTCTTTATATGACCATGAAAAGGATATATTAGATAATTAACCTTAACTTAAGTTCTTCCTATAGTTTTATAGGTTTATCTGAAGTTTTATTTATGTGTGCATTTATTATGTTTATAAATGCATTTTATTTTACCCCTTTGATGTGTCACTCACCTCTCTAGTCCACTTGTTAGATTTATGAGTTAATTTCATGTAACTCCTCTCAACACACATGACACACACATCCTCCCCACTTGTAATAGTATTAGGGGCACTTGACTTTCCATACTTATCACATTTTCCTCAATTTTATGGTTTGTGATCATTTTAAAGTAACAGTGTTACTTAATTTTTAATTTTTATTGAATATTTAATTCAATTATTAGAAAATATTCTAATATGGTATTGGAGATGTGGTATTTTTAACATTGATCTTGAGTGTTGTGTAGAGATTTCTTGGAGGAATCTTGAATTTTTGTCCACATCCATATCCTTATTTTTACTTTGCATTTTAACCATGTTTTAACTACATTTAAATTCATAAGTAGTTTTTTAATTAAGAGTTTCATTTAATTGTAAATCTCAACCTTATTTTTATTGATTCAAAGTTCAATTTTTTGCCTCCTAACCTTTTTTGTTTTCAGGATTATTGAGTATTTTGATATTTTAAAAAAAATTTAGAACTATTTTTACTTAAATCCCCATCTAAAATAGAGGTTATATATTTTTATTGAAAATTTTAATATCCAAAATATTTCTTTTTTTTTTAAATTTTCATTCTAATAATATGTTTTTTAAAATTTTAGAAAAACCTAGGTCACTGTTTTTGAGAAATCACTAAAAATGTCCCTACTCTTTTTATAAAATCATGGTTAAAATTACATATAAAACAAGAGACTTGTTTTTTTTTAAATAATAATTTGGTTTTTTGGATTTGACAAGTGTATTTTTTCAAATTAAAAAAGGTATATTTTATTTTAATTTTTTTTTTGAAGTTGAGTAATCATTCCCACATAGAATTAGGTCCATGAACTTTTTATGAAAATCTGAATACTTTCATGTATATATTCACTTTGGTTTATAAATTAAAATATCTTTCAAAATCAATTGCCAAAGTGGATTTCAATTCATATTCTAAGTTTTTGTATACTGATTCAAAATTTGGAATTTTAAAAAAATATATAATGCACTTTTAAGTTTAATGTATTCAAGGTTGTATTTTCTTTTATGAGCTCTTAAATTCATTAAATCAACTTTATCGACCCTTAGTGATTTTTCAAGTTTTTTTTCTTTAGTGTGAACTTAATTTTAAAAATTAATTGATCTAAGATGAATAAATTTCTATATTCAAATATTTCTTTTTGTAAAATGAATATTTTTTTTATATCTTTTGAATCACTCAATATTTCTAGTAATATATTTTTTTCAAAAATAACTAACTTTATTTCTTGTTCCCTTACAGCCTTTCAATTGACCATTTTGTTCATTTTAAAGTAAACTATTTTCTTTCAAAATAAAGAAATTATTGCACTTAAGAAATAACTTGCATATTAAAATGATATTTTAAATGCTTTACAAGTCTCTTTATTGATTAAATTCAAATCATGCAATCTTCCTTGGATATTCTCAATGACAAATTTGCATCTTTTTCACATGACATTATCTCTCATAATGGTAAAACATTTTGTGATTTTAAAATACCTAAAAAATTAGATGCATACTTATTATACCAATTTTGGTTTAAAAATCATGAAAATATGGGCTATTCAATTGGTGCACTTGGTAAGTTGAAGATGATATTATTGAACCTATTTTGTATAATTCTAATGTAAATTGTAAAGGTCTTAGTTTTTATGATTCAACTATTTCTCATAAAAATTTGACGTCTTTTTGTCCTCTTCATTGTAGGAATTATAATGCAAATTATTTCTATTATATTTATTCTAATGCTCATGATTTGGTTAAAATATTTAAATCTTGTGTGCATCGTGGAAAACACAAGCATCATATATATACATATTGGAACATGTAACCCTACAAATGGTGTAGTAAATCTGCACATGATACTTTACATTTTGTAAAATAACTAAATCTCTTACCTCAAAGGTTAAAAATATTTGAATTCTTAAATAACATGGATCATATAAAAATTTGATATGTCTTATTAAAATAATTCTTCTAATTCTTCATGAAAAATAGCTTTTTCAAGTGACACATCTTCTTTGTCTCCATTTTGATTATCTATATATCTTTTTACATTCTTTTATTTTTATTGCATTTTATGATGGAACTTATCTTACTTCATTTACCTAGTTGTACATCTACTTTTATTAACTTATGTATGTAGATTGTATTTTGATGGCATATTGGTGACTTAACTTGAAATATTTTTGTTAGCTTGATTATTTTGTAGGTTTGTGGATCATTACTCCTTTTGGTTGGTCTTTGTTTTATGGAAGATTAACCACCTTGTTTGAAAAGGATTCTAGGAGATTCTTAGTGATCACACTTTCATCCTTGAAATTTTTGGTGTCACCTTATCTTCTTATTTATTCTCTAAACTTTTTATAATTCCTCTTGAAGGAAGTTTTTATTAAGGGGAACATCATTGTAATTTCAACTCCCTTCTTCTTTATAAAAATTTTTATCCACTTTTGTAACCCTAAATATAAGTTTAATAGGGAGTGTTATATAATTATCCTTAATTTGGATATTTATTATAGTTTTATAGGCTTATCTTATGTCTTAGTTATGTATAAATTCATTATATTTGTAAATGCATTTTATTCTACCTTTTTGAGGTGTCAATCACCTATCTAGTCCACTTGTTGGATTTAGAGTTACTTACATGTAACTCCTCTCCCCCCACATAAAACATAAATCCTCCCCACTTATAAGAAGATTAAGGTCACTTGGCACACATGTTTAAACTTGTACATGTAACTATTATTCTCTCTTATCTCTATATTAAGAGTTCACCTCTTTCATTCCTTAAAACTCTCAACTCACAACTCATTTTTTTATTTTGAGTCTTGCTATTACATCCTTGATTCTCACTTGGCCTAAATCCATTATTATCCTAAGCTTTTATATGCTATTATATTTGGAGTGATTCATTTTTTCAAGATTATAATAGATTGTGGGTATTTTCTCCATATGATAGCTTCCCCACTTGTCACATTTAGCTCAAATTTGTTGTTTGTGCTCATATAAAATTTGTATTATTCCTTTATTTTTTTTTGTTTATTCAAATTTTAATTCAATTCTTGGAAAATATTATAATAGGATTCATGGTATTTGTTGAAAAAGAGGATAAAATTATCTTTCTCTTTAGGATAAAGTTCCTTTAATACAATAATTATTTTAGGAATGGAAGTCATGTCATAGTTAATCACAAAGGTTTCTTCAATAAACATTAAATCTCCACCTTAGAAATGGTATGATATTTAAGAAGGTTAAAAATAGAATGTGTTTTTAGGATCAATTCTAGAAATAAATTTGTTGAAATAAGTAGACTTTTTCTAAAAGTTTCCAAGTTTGTGATGTTGGCAATGAAGTTGAGACTCTCAAGCATGGAGTAATTCTAAGATAGCTTCATCACTAGGAAGCATGGGTAAAGGTTTGTATTATTTAACATCTAATTCTATATCCATATAAGATACCTTTGATTTTTAAATTAGAATGGATTTATCTTAAATCAGTGGATTTAACATCTAAGTTAATTTTAGGGAGAGAAGTAGAAGGTAAAGAATTTGATTGTATAGTATCAACCTAACTGATACAAACTTGTATAGAGATATAGACTAAATTTTATCAATTTTTTTTGTATAGTTAATAGTGATAGGAATATTTTTGACTATATCAAGCTATTTGATACATCTTATTACAGGTGATGCATCATAGGGAACTATATAATCAATTATCAACACCTAGTCAATGTAGTATGAGATTGAATGTTGGATTGTATTAGGTTGGCTAATATAATCATATATCTAAGAGATAAAAGGATCAATATAAAGTTGGTCAATATCACTGTAATTATGCTCAATGGGTTGAATCAAGATGAATGATGCCATAAAATATAGGAGTAGAGGAATTTATTAAATAATCCATGGAGTGTTTACCAAGACTGGATTAACATGAGGGACATAATTGTTAGTTTCTAGTTCATTGTTACTATAATCAAATAATATATGAACCTTATGAACATCATGGTTAAAATAATGCATTTTTCAAGAGTCTTTTGATAATTCATTACATCTAAGTCTCATTATTGGTCTTGGACCATAATGTAGGTGAACTCATAATATGGAAAGATGTTAAATACATGATAAACTAAAAAAATAATTTTAGTGCAAGTGTCTTTATTGGAAACACTCACATTACTAAAAGTGTAAAAGTACATCGATAAAGGGTCATAAAATAGTTTGGCTAACCCATATTCATTTTGATTAAAGTCATATTTTATGTAAGTTACTTCATTTACATTACATAGGGGAAGACTCTCAGTATCGTCATATATTAAAGGAATGGTCCTATATTGTGAAAGGAAATAAGGAGGAATCCATTCTAAAATATAATGATGTAATTGAGTTGTATTTTAATTTTTTTTAAATTCATTGGGTTCATCATCATCAAAATCTACAAGAGTGACATGAAAATTAAAATTCATGTTGATGAACTCAAAAAGAGGTGGACTATTAATATTAGAAATGGTGTGGATGTGATGTTGAATTTTAAGATTAGGAAGTTGAATGTGCCAAGGGTTGGGATTGGACTCTTGTTTGTAAAATTTGTCATTATAGATAAAATTTATGCATTGGCTATTGGAATATGTGATAGCTCTCATACAATTAATACATGGAGTACCTAAAAGCATGTTTTAGGTGAGTGGAAGATATAAAACCATAAGCTTGGTGTGGATTATTTTAATCTCTATATTGAGAGTGGGCCAATGTATCCAAGAGTCTTTTGATTAGATTTATCAAATCCACAACAAGAAGGTCAATTTTTATTAATAAATTATCCTTGGAGTATCAATTTATTGGAATGGCCAAAGGGATGTAACGTTAATGCTAGATCCTTCATCCACCAAAACTTTTCTTATTATGTTATTTTTTACCCCAATATTAACAAAGAGGGGTAGGTCATTGTCTTGAAAAATAATTTTATCATTAGTAACATCTTCTTCATGAAACTCTACGGAGGGATTTTTAGAGGAATAAGATTGAGAAATGATTTTAATACCATTAAATTTTGTAGGTCCTAAACCTTTAGAAGTTATGATATGTAATTAATATTAATGAGGTGGGAGATATTATATGTCTTGTGATTGTTGCATGATAAAATTTTGATGATAAGGAAAAATTTTCACAATTTCCATTAAAGTAATTTTTCCAAGGCATATAGTTAAGCTCATCTAGAAAATTACATTGTGGTTTAGAGGTAGAGACAAAAATAATCTTAGATTAATTAGTAATTTTTTTTCATAAGAATGAAGAACTAGGTTGCGGATCTAATGGTGGATTTATATCATCATTAGTTGGTGGGTCCAAAGATGAAGTGGGATTAGTTTTAGTATCTTCAAGAAGTTTTTCTTTGGTAGAGCACTTCTTAATTTTGGTAATAAGGTCTTTGTGAGTGGGTTTAAGATGGTAATTTACATTTTTATCACTCACATATTTGGAATTAGTATAATATTTATCATAATCACCATTGATAGCACAAACTTTTTCATTATAATGTTATGTGTTGGAATCAAATGGTTGAGAATCTTTTTTGAACTTTTCATTGAAATATTTGGTATTGTAGGTTCATTTTTGGTAATCCTGAAGATATTACATATGTTTATCCTTGATCATGGAATCATGGTCAAAATTTTCTCAAACATTATGGAGACCAAATATTTCTTAAGGTTATGACATGTCAAATGAGAGTTACCAATGTAAGGAACCAACAAAACTTATTAGGGTCATACCATGGTGGAGGGTTAGTGTTAGTATAAACAAATGCTTTATATAGACATAATAACTTTTTCATTTCTATCACACTAAAGGGAGGGTGCACAAAATTTGATTATATTAGTTGGTTGTTCTTGCTTTGATTTTAGGAGGCTTGAATTAAGAATTGTTAATGGTTATTTTATTATTTGTAGTTTGAAAAGATTGTTTTTTGGGATTTTGAGTAGGTTCAAATTCAACCATAAGGAAATCTTGTCTTTTGGCTTGATTGAAATTTTATTATAAGTTTTGGGGAGATAATATCCTAAACTTTTATTGAAGAGGATATTTAAGTGATTTAACAAAGAGTTTAAATAGAATATCATCAGTCATGTTATGGTCCACTTTGTGAGATAAGGACTTCCATCATTTGCTGAAAGTGTGAGGAAATACATTAGTAAGTTTCTTATAATTTATGAAATGGATAAGGATATTTTTAGAATATCATTATGTTGAATTTCCTTAATTAGAGCATTGATTAAATATTCTAGTTGTGTAATGGAATACCTATAAACTTGGATATACCATTCTAGTGCTTCTCCTATGAAGGTTTTGGCTATAAGTTGTGTAGTACCAAAGGTATTGGTTTCAAACCATCCCTTATAGATATTATAAAAAAAATTAAATAATAATTTAAGATCTTTAGTCCCATACATGATAGTTGGAAAGAAGTTTACAATGTCTATGGACATGATGAAAGAGGATACAAATTCATTTTGAATATGTTGAAGTGTTTTATTGCACATAAGAGGTTTAGGTATGATATTACCATTGACATATTTAAGAGGAGAAGGTATAAAATTATGAATTTATTTATTCAGGATGATTTTAGGTTGGTTAACCATTTATAAAATGTGGTTTTGTATTTGGAGCATTTGAAAACTATTGGATGCTTTCATAATGTTCATTTATTGAACCATTTACATAAGTAATTGAGTTTTATAAATATGTGGGTTATCATTAGAAGTTTTAGGAGGGGAATTACCAAAATTAGTATTCGGAGGAGTATTCCCAATATTAGTGTTAGTTACCCCAACTCTAGTTGAAGAAGAGGAAGGAAGCTTAGTGAAGCTACCATTATTGATAGGAGTATAAATGGTATTATCATAAAGGTTTCTAAAGATATAAGAATTATCTAAATAATTAGTTCTATTGATTTAAACTATATTACACGTGATATATCTGTAAGTATTTTGGGAATAATTTCACCATGAAGTGTTGTTTTCAATTGTGAAAAAGGTAGGAAGAAAATAATAACTCATGTATCAGCTAAGTGGGTTGAGTCTAGTAATAAATATATTAAGAGGAGACATCATGAAGTTAATTGGGATATAAAATTAATATAAATAAATGATTGTTTATATAAAATATATGTTATTGGGATTGGTCAATGTGGTTAGTTTTTGAGTCAAATAGGAAATAGTGTATCGCATTGGTCGATGTAGTATAGGGAGAAAAAGTGATGCAACTAGTGGCTAGATAAAACCTAGTATATCAATCTAGTCAATGAAATAACATAAAATCTAGATGAAATTAGACTATATCAATCCAACTAATGTATTATAGTAACAGGAAACTAGGAACCAAACTATATCAAGCTAGTTTATGCACTCAGATAGGGGAAATTGATATTGTATCATACTATCCAATGAAGTCTGGTAGATGGCAACTAAGTTTAATAGACTGTATTGAATTAGTTGATGTAATCAAGAATTATATATAATTAGACTGTATTAGGCTTGTTAATGTATTCAAAAAATAAATGTTTGGGTCTAACATATTGTATCAAGTTAACTAATGTGGTAAATCTATATAAATAAAACTCTATTTGATTGGTCAATACAATTTATTATAAGATGGTAATAATAAGACTATATCAAACTAATTTATTTAATTAAATAAGAAAACAAAGGTAATTATATTTAATTTATCAATATAATTCACACACATAGCAATTGTATCAATCTAGCCAATGTAATTATAACACAGCATAAAACTATATCTATATAAGTTGACACAATTTAAAATACAACCAATTAAAGATCAAAATTATATCTAACTAAATTTGTAAAACTAAGATCAAGTACATGTACTAAAATTGTTTGATTGATAGTGTGGGATCTCAAATATATTTACTCATTTTTTATTAGTGTTGACCAAATGTTTTAGAGAACTAGCTACAGAGGCTAAATTGTTCCTATAGCCCATTAACCTTATTTTTGAGGCTAAAATGAGAGTAACTTCTCATGGTGATACAATCCTCTTAGATTCACCACAAAATAAAATTGATGGTTGGTTTCCTAAGGTTAAATAAAAAAGGAATCCTAAGTATTTTTGATATACCATGAGGTATGTAGAAGCTAAAGTCCATGTTTAGTGTTTTATTATTACTATGAATATTAGGGAAAAAAATTCAATCCATAGTGTCTATAACTATAAAAATGTGTATCCCCACATTATATTTACTAATTAGTTTGAAATTTGTATAGGTAAAACCAAAAAAATAGTAAATAAAGTTCAAAAATCAATTTCAAAAACCAATTTGTAGCATTTAATGAATTATATTAAATAGGTAAGTCAATGGTAATAAACTAGATTATATTGAAAATAAAATAAACAAAATTTTATAGTGTTAGGTTGATACAGTTACAAACATAGAACAAAATTATATTAGGCTAGCCAATGCAATTTGTATAAACACATAGTAGATTGGGGTAGTTGATGCTACTCATAGATAAGAATGAAACTATATTATGTTGGCTGATAAAGTTGGTTGAAATGAAAATATAACATATAATAGTATCATTCTCATCAATACATTTGGATAAAAAGATTAAAATGTGAAAAAGAAAAGACCCAAAATTAATTATAACCCAAAAGGACTCTGAGATTTATGGTTGGATAGGTTCACACTTTATGAGAAGTTCACAGGTGTGGATCCTTGGAAAATTTATATTTATGTATGGAACATAAAATATAAATATGACTAAATAAATTATTGAGGATCCCTATGAATACATTGAAATTATAACTAAAAGTAACAGGTGACTACACAATAATTTGAAATAAATAGAAAAAGGCCCAAGACACAAAAAAATTTGTCATTAAGTAATTCATCCTTTATCAATAATTTATATGTGTAAATTTGTATAAAATGTATTGTTTAAAATAGGCTTGTACCAAATTTGGGTGTCTACATATGTACATTTAAATAAAAATTAAGTGTAACAAGGTAATCTTTTTTTAGTGCTTAGACTAGTGGTTACAAAATAAAATTTATATTTACCAAACCCTTGATGCTAGTATCTACTTGGATAGGTTCCTCTATAATATATTATTACCTTTTAAAGTGTATCCAAAAAATATATTTAAATAAAATATTAGTCTATAGTAAAGTTTCTAATAATGTGAAAATGTCACCAAGTGATATCATCATGCTTTCTAGCTTGGCAGACTTATTATAGAAAATACTATTCTAGTGAAGGGTTCCACTCTTACCACCTAAAAATATAGTATCTTAAATTATAATATGTATACAAATCATAGGTAGTAAATATATCATAAATACCAGGTATTAATATATATAATATATAAAAACATCCACAATAACTGAGATGAAACAATCCACATTTCAATGAAATGATTAGATTATAATATTATGAAATAAAATGTTTAATTGTCATTTCACTTTATACTATTCAATAGAGTTTAAAAACTATAGAATGTATAAGAATAAAATATGATAATTATCTACCACTTTAAATCACCATATAACCAAATGAATCATCATTAGTGCTCTAAAAAAAATTGCTCAAGTTTCCAAACCTCCTAGCTCATCAAAGATATCAAACCTTACTTTTATTTATTCAAGTTTGTTACTACTAAATCAATGGTTTTGAAAATGTTATGGGTTAATTAATACCACATGTAATTTATATTTTTCCTATAACTTACACAATAATTTGAGTGGCATACACTAGTACGATGCAATAATAAATATCAATAATGTACATTCTACCATAACAAAAGAAGCAAGGTCTTCTCAAACATATGCATTTAGACTAATTCACATAGTTCCTATTCTACCCTTAATAATGTCAAACACGTGTATTAAATTACAAAACAATCATTCCATATAAATAACATATATGTCATCATATACAATCATTTCAAATACTTAATCCAAGTATGGAAAAGTCACATCAACACATAGTCCCATAAAGTAAAGGGGCTTAGTCTTAAGACTAAGTGCTCATTGTCAAAGAAAGACAAATATTTCCAAATTTTATATGTATTATAATCAAATTACATCTACTATAAATACATTATTATCTAAATACAATATTATTTAATTCCTCTAGAATATTATAAGCCATACAATATTACTAGGTGCCAAAGTCCATGTCTTCAACTAGGTCTCTTCTTTTGAATAAGATATAGCAGATCATTTCCTAATGTTTAAGGCCCATCATCTTTTGTGGACTCTTCTAATAATCATAATGATTATCCAATTTAATTTTATATGTTCCAAAATTGATTAACTAGTCAAAATTTTCTTTTAATGCACATTCCTAATAAGATTACATATACATTTCCAAGATGCATTTCACCATCAACTAATGAATCAAAATTTCTTAAATCAAAGAAAACACATAGAATTAATGTTTCCAAATCCAAGGAACCACATTTCATCCATCCCATGAATCAATATTACCACAATCAATAAAGTCTAAAGCATTCACCTCCTAATCAATATTTCCATTGTTAAGGAAAGTACATGGTACTCTTAGATAATAGTAGTAAGACTGATAGAGGTCAATATACTCACTACAAGACAAATTAACACAACTAATCTACCATGAATACTTAAGATATGAATAATATAATACCAACCCATATGCTTTCAAAACTTCTAACCTTAATTTATTACTATAATAGAGTTAAAAGTGTGATAAATGTGATCAAGAATAGTCATCCCAAAATAGATCACACAATAGAATCAACCAACATTATAATCATCTTAGATCCATAATAAGGTATATACCATATATTACCCCATTATGTTTAGATGGTCAATGTATACAAATACATGTAGTTAATTAAATTAACCAATAATATTGAAACACAAGTCTAAAAATAGTAAATAAAGCCACATAGAAAAAGTCTTTCTTTATCATAAATGATGCATTAATAACCTAAGAAAATGGAAGTATCACTTTTCAACATGCCGTCCCCTGAGCGCGCATTTTTAGAAAATTTGAAATTGGGTGTCGACAGTCTGGAGGTCAGCATGGCTACAGCTTCTGAAACAGATGGCGTATTATCAGCTCATATGGGAAGGATTCTGAATGCCCCTACAGAGACATCTCCTGCGGGTGGAGGAAAGTTTTTGGCTAGGTTTTTTGCTTACACTCCTGGATCAGGGTTTGAAGTAGGGGGAAGAACTTTCACGGATGTGGTGGCATTTGAAGTGAATCTACATGAAGCTGTGCCTCATGCATCATTTGGGCCATCCCGTGTTCTTCCAGTAAGTGCTATAAAACCCACTAGGGTAACTATAGATCTGGAATTAGTTGACAAAATCTTTGAACGGGTAGAAGTTTTTTCCTCTCATGCTGCTATTTTTTGTTTCCATGGCTTTTGGCCCTCTCTTGCTGATCTACATGGATGGATCTCCAAGAACTGGTTGCCACTTACTGAAGACAGTGTTGAAATCTTCCCATGTGTTAAAGGTTTCTTTATAGTTGTCTTCCAAAGCCCAGAGGATAGAAGGATAATCTTGAACAACAGTAATTTTTTATGGTTGGGTAAATATCCTCTCATGGCTAAACGGTGGCATATGGATTTTAATTCATTGACAGAAACCTTTAGCAAGTTCCCTATCTTGGTTCGGCTCCCAAATCTACCAATACATCTTTGGCATGAATCGGTTTTTTAAAACCATCGAGAATGTTATAGGAGACTTTTTATTTATGGATACTTCGAATAGTTACCATTCGACCTGTGCACACTTAATGGTTGAGGTGGATGTTTCTAAGGGCTTACCAGAGGTGATTTGTCTAGACTCCCCAAGGGTTACTTGGACACAAATGTTGGATTTTGAGGGCGTACCTTTCTAGTGTAGAAAGTGTCACTTGACGGGTCATACTACTTCTCGTTGTATGGCTGGGAAATCTAAGTCCAGACGACCACCTTCTTGGTGGTCTGAGGATTCTTCCCAACATTACGTGGTTAAACAACCAGTGGAAGATCTAGCTAATTCTGAGAATGAAGATAGTATCCATTCCGATCCAATGATTAAGGAGGATTTGAGGGTGAAAGATTCCATAGATGGTCCTATGGAGATTGGGAATAATGATCATTCTAAGCCAGTTATTGAGGAGGCTTTGGTCTCTCCCCCTATTGTGGAGGAACTACCTAGGAGCCAGAATGTGGCTGGTTTTCAAAAGGATGTTGCTGAGTCATTTGTGTCCCCCTGGGCTTCATGGATCACTGTCTTCTGAGGTATGGATGACTGAGGCAGCAAAGGTAGAGGATGGATGGATAGCTGTTAAGAGGAAGAAGTCTAAGCCTTTGGTCCCCCCCTCTAGATATGAATCTTCGGTCATGTAAAAAATAAATAATTTTTATAACCTCATTTATATGGGAGGTTGTAGGATGCTGATCCTATTTGTAGACGGTCTGTTTTGTGTTGTGTCAGTTGTTTCTTCAGGGCTTTTCTGCTGTTTTCAGGTTCCTATTTAACTTGGTTTGGTTTGTTCCAATTTCAGGTTCCTTTTTTGAAAATCAGTTGTGCTTTATGGTTATATCTTTTTTGATGTTTAGGGTTTCGGGGTCCCTTCAAAACCTATTTTTACCTTAATCTAAAACCTAAGAAAATGGAAACTATTTTCACTTAAGTAGGGTGATTTTAGAGGCTAATATTTTCCATTTAGATAAAATTAGCTTTTGGTCCTCTTGGACATCATTAATTTTATGACAATATGCATTGGATGATTATCCAAAATTTAATACAATTTTTGAAATTTTTGCTTTTAATAGCCCTATAAGATATATATTCTAACCTATTTTAAGACATAATTTTTTCATAATTAATATTCATGTGTGGTCTCAAACACCCTAAAATTATACAATATATGTATTATTTATTTTGAGCTACCACTTATAGTAATGTGTGTGTGTGTGTGTGCGTGCATGCATTCATGCATGCTTGCGTGCTTGTGTGTGTGTGTGTGTGTGTGTGTGTGTGTGTGTGTGTGTGTGTGTGTGTTTGTGTGTGTGTGTGTGTGTGTGTGAGAGAGAGAAGAGAGAGAGAGAGAGAGAGAGAGAGAGAGAGAGAGAGAGAGAGAGAGAGAGAGAGAGAGT
>JARHVA010006153.1:970000-992480 GCA_037957365.1 Torreya grandis | reverse complement strand
AGAGGTCTAAGTGTGCATATGAGAATAGTTTGAGTGTAGAAGGAGATAGATTGTGGTATGCATATGTGAGAGGCATGTATGAGAGAGAGAGAGAGAGAGAGAGAGAGAGAGAGAGAGAGAGAGAGAGAGAGAGAGAGAGAGAGAGAGAGAGAGAGAGAGAGAGAGAGAGAGGAGAGAGAGAGAGAGAGAGAGAGAGAGAGAGAGAGAGAGAGAGAGTTTGTGAAGGGTTTATATAATTATATATCCATCATTATTTTTTTAGTACATCAATTCTAAGGTTTAAGTGTTCAAAGGAGGTTCTAAAGGACTTGATCTTCCTTAAGGGTAGTTGTTCCTTGTGAAACATTTATTTCACTAAAATCCTTTAGTTAGGAGGATATGATCAAGGTTTTATGGTATAAATGATTTGAATAGTTTCTTATTTATAATTTCTTATAATACAATTAGTCCATGTGTTTTAGGCTTGAGAGTGTTTTTTATTCCTCATGAGGGTTTCCCACAGGAACTATGTGTTATGTGTTTGATCTTGTGTATATATTAAATGAATGAGATCTCTTGTTAAGGTTGCTTGATCAAGTTGATATATGCTTATTTTTAAATAGTTTGAAAGGATTTATATTGAGAATAAAATATCTAGGATCATTGATTCACCCCCTCTCAATGACTGTACCTCTAACATGATCTCCTCTTTGACTTAAACACTATAACCATAACTAGTATTGAGACTAATATATTAAATACCCTAAACACTTTAAAAATAATATAAATACAAGAATTAAAATTCAAAATTAATAGTATTGAATGCATCCTTGATCAACCCCTTTCTAACTTCCCATTGAGACCTTCAACTATGAATAAATCTAGAACTTTGACAAGTCCCAAAACATTTAAAATTGATACAATAAACATAGCCACATAGTCTCAAATTTAGGCCCCCAAAATCGAAAATCCAAAGGAAAATAAAGTTTTAATAACCAAAGTCCCTATCCCAACCACATAAATCTCCACCCCCTTGATTGTGAAACTATAAATATCTATTTTAGGGAAACATGAAAGAAGAATTCCTCAAAACTCATACATATATCATTTCCAAAGTAACTCCATTAAACTAAAGTAAAGATGTCTCTATATGAACTCATTAATAATTTCCCACAACATCATGAAGTAATGCTAAAAGAACTTCAATCCATCCAAGTGTAATTAGATGAACCCCAAACTCTGACAACATTCATTAGAGCTTTACAGATGGATTAATTTGTTAGTTTTAATATTTCAAAAATAGTTCCATTACCATCTAAATATAAGAACCTACCCCTCTTTATCACTTCTCAAATGAATCAAACTTAGATTAAAATAGTTATGATTGATAATGGGGATATCATTAACATTATATCCTCACATGCATTTAATCAACTCTAACTGTCAGAAATGGTTGTGGACCAATCCCCACCCATCTTATGATCTTTCATTGATATAATGGATCCTATTATAGGAACCATTTTCATACCTATATAGATATTTTCTCATGTACTTCAAAAAATATTTTATGTTATAGAAGGTGAGTTCTAATAAAATATCCTCTTAGGATGTCTTTGGATCTATGCTATGTTTTGTGCTTCATCCATCTTGCACTAATGCATCAAATATGAGCATGAGGGACAAGTCCATATCATACCCAATAATACTCATCCATTAAAATATTTAAAACTAACCTTTTGACTTAATTATATTCTACTCACTCTAAAAAATGCAACACCATCACCATAATCCAATTAAACATCGACTAGTTTGGTAATTCCTTCTTATTGAATCCTTGATAAGGATTCTTTGGACTCCATATCCCAATAACTCTCAGTAAGAGAGTATAAATTATTGAATATTAACATGCTTCCTACTTTTCAAGAGTATGTAACCTAGATAAATAGTTCAATTATCATCCTAACCATGGGGTTAGTGTTCCCTTTGGTCCTCCTTTTCTCTAGAATCATTTAGTATATATAAGGATTCATTGATCTTATGTTTGTCTTGATGTATAATCTCACTCCAAACCATTCTCCACAAACTTATGTATCCTAGAAAAATAATGTTTTGATCAAATGTACTTACAATGATGCACCTCGAAAGGCTTTGGTATGGGGTGTTATGATAAGGGACCACACAATGTCACACTAGGAAATTTTAGGAAACCCCATGAAAAACCTAGCCTTGGATTTAATAAAACTCCTAAAGACATTATTGAAGTCACCCCTCTATCCAATCATAATGAAAATATTATAGTATCTCCATTTAATGTCCCCCTTGAAATAGAAGATGACATTTCCATCGCCCCCCAATTTTTATAGTCAATTCTTTTTACATAGGACCTCTCACATATCATAAAAATGGAGAAACTAATTCCATTCTCCTCATTTTCCCTAGTATGATATAGGAAGATTCTCCTACCATCCATAGTGTTCAGTGTCAAGATGATGATTCTATCTTGACTTACTTAGGTGCAAATAACTTCAATTTATGCAATTCTCTATTAGCTAAAATGTCTAGTTTGTTGAATGAAACCACCATAGACATTAACATAGGGTGTTAGGATGCCCCACACATTATTAAGGTTATTAAATATCTATACCATCAATAACATCAAGACTTCACCACATTCTTGGTAGACCATAGTGATTATTTTTCCTTTTTATATACTAACATTCCATGTATTAACCTTTCTATCATCATTTATAATATTTTCACCATCCCCGAAGACAAATCAGTGAAGCAAAAACTATAGAATATGCATTTTCAGATTGTTATTTTAGTCAAATAAGAACTATAGTAACTCTTATTTTTAATTTCATTCATCCAATTGATTACCCTTAATGGAGTTCCAATGTTGTGCTTAACATAAAGCCCATATATGGTCTCTACCTTTGTACCAATTTTTGAGACCTAAACCTCACTTATCCTAAAGATGAATTTCCTCTTCCTAACATTAATCAACTTCTAGACCTAATATCTACCCATGAAATATTATTTCTTATGGATGGATTTTCCAAATATTATCTAATCCTTATCATCTTCGAGGACCAACATAAGACTTACTTTATTACCCCTGGGGGACTTTTTGCTATAATGTTATGCCTTTCATCTTAAGTAATATAGGAGTCACTTATTAAAGAGCTACAACTTATATTTTTCCTGATAAAATCCAAAACATTATTGAGGATTATGTGAATGACCTTCTCAGCAAGTTAAAACTTCAAAATTACCTCTTCTTTATTCCTATAATAATCTTTGACCACCCAATCCAATTCCATGTCTTTTTGGAGTCTAGAACACTAAGCTCCTGGGTTTTTTCATCTCCATTTATGGTATGGAGGTTGACCCTACTAGGATTATGGATATTATAGATATGCCAACCCCATCCAATCTTAAATAACTCCATATATTTTAGGTAATGTTATTGTCCATTCATCACTTTATCTCTCAACTATCTGATTGATGTCAACTATTCCATCACTTTTTGAGGAAGGATACCTTGTTCATCTGAGACTCTCATTTTCAAGAGGCATTTGAAAATCTAAAATAATATCTCCTCTCCCCAATAGTTCTTATTCCCCCCAAGGAAAGGTGACCTTTCTTCATGTATATTTCAGTTATAGATCATGTTTTAGGTTCTATGATTGTCCATCTTGATGAGTAGCACAAAGACAGGTGGTTTATTACATTAGTCATACTTTTATTGAATATGAGACAAACTATACACATAAAAAATTATGCTCAACTTTGGTTTTTATGGATTCTAAACTTCACCACTATCTGCTTAATCATAAGACCTATTTAATCATGAGTACTAATAAATTTAAGTTTATGCATTTGAATCCTTACTAGAATAACATATGGATAGATGGCTCATGATATTAGATGAATTTGATCTAGAATTTCTCCATCAAAAGTAAATTTAAGGCTAGATCATTATTGATCAGTTGGCTGAGGCACCTCCTATAAGTGGTCAACCTTCTAATTTTAAATTCCTTGATGAATATATTGTTTCCACATCCCAAGTGGGTCCTAATTATAAAATGCCTTTATTATTTGATGGATCAAAATATGAGAATGGAGGGAATGATGGAATCATTTTGATACCTTTGGAAGGAATTCTTATACCTTTATCCTTTAAATTTGATTTATACTACACTACTAACATGGTATAATATGAAACTTTAATCATAGGTATTAAAATTTATTTAACCCTAGGCATTAAGTCACTTTTTATCTATGGGTATTCCTAGTTGGTTGTCAATCAAATAAATGACATGTATCAGTGAAAGAACAACATCCTACAAAAATATAAAATGTTAGCATATCAATTATTAGCCTCCTTTGATCTTTATGTCATCTAGGCCAACCCTTGATAAAAAAAACAAATTCATATATACCATGTCCTCCCTATATTCATTTATCAAATCCTTCTCTCAGGAATCAAAACTTGTTGTCCTAATACACACAATTAACCAACCCTCTTATACTAGAACTGATATCCCTTCTTTATGTAATGTGGAAGATAATCACCTAGATTTTTAGTACACACAAATGTTTGATTATTTGTCTAAATGTTTTATCCCTCACAATCTATCTAAAAATTATAAATGTGTTTTTTATCAGTGAACCACCCATTATATTATACTAGGTGTGTTCTCTATAAGCAAGGATACAATGGTCTACTCCTTCGATGTCTCCAAAATTTTGAGGCTACCCTCTCAATCAAAGAAACATATGATAGGTTTTGTGGTAAACACTTTAATGGTTTAGTTATTACCAAGAAAATACTATTAATAGGTTATTATTTACCCACTCTAAATTAGGTCTATTGTGAATATGTCAAGAAATGTGTAAATTTTCAATAACACACTAATATATCACATGTGTCTGGTCATGCATTACAAGTCACTAGATAATTTTAGCCATTTTATGAGATAGGATAAATTAATCCCAAATCTTCCCAACAACATAGTTTTATCATTACAACCACTAAATATTTCACTAAGTGGGTGGAGCTATTCCCCTTATTTTGACCAAATCAAATAATATTGTTGATTTTATTAATAATCATATTATTTTTCACTTCAATGTTCCTCATAATATCATTACATATACTGGAAAATATTTTAAAAATAATCAATTATAGGGATGCTTTGATTATTTTAACATTAATCTAAGTTTTTCTTTTCCTTATTATATGAAAACCAATGGACATGCTAAGGCTTATAACAAGACCCTTATCAAAATACTAACTAGATTAGTCAATGAAGATGAAAAAAACTTGTGTTTTCTTTATGGGGTTATTTCACTAGTTTTTTAACCCCTATGGTTGTGACCCCTTTCTCTTTGGTAAATGGCATAAAAGCTATCCTCCCTCTAGAAATACAAATTCTTTCTCTTTATATGTCAGGGATGTGAAACACCGGAAGCATACAATTGATTACCAAATACCAAGCAACTATAATATGCGAAAATAACCAGATTCACCAAGTAACTAGAATTCAGAATAACACAGCATATGAGAGACAATACACAACTTGTATTAACACTTTATATAGAAAAGAATACAATAGAGAATATCCCACATCTTCTCCACCACCTTACAGAGGTTTCCCACACCTCAAGTGAATAGTAATTCTTCTCCCCAAAGCTCTCCCTCTCACAGGTCCCAACACACAACTCAAATACAGAGTTGGTGTTCACCTCCCGTGCTCCACGCACACCAGAAGTGCTCCACGCACTCCACAAGTACTCCACGTACTCAACAAGTACTCAAGGTACTTCAAGTAGATCTCCCATGAATCTGCAACAACCTGTAATTCAACAGACCATACTTATGGAAGGAACTCCCTTGCCTTCCTGTCTTGCTCTATCCGAGTACACACCTGTACTCCAAGTAGATCCTGCCTGATACTGCTCCCTGTTGTGTTGCTATCTATATGATCTTGCACACCTACAAATCAAACAACGGTTCTGCTCACCTGTGAACCTTGACCTTGCACACACATACACCTGCAGATCAACGATCTTACTTACCATGTAGATCTCCTATATAGGCCATGTAACTATGACCAAGATCCTACACTCCTGAAGAATCCAGCTGACTCTCCAAACCAGCACCAACACGCCTGGTACTGCTGTGGAACTAGGAGGAACACCCTTGCTCACCTCACACACAGAAGGAGCAAACTTTGCTTAACTCAAACTAGCCCACTTTTCCAATACAACCATGAGTCTATTATATAGATCTCATCCAAACAATAATTAGACATCTAATTACAATAATTAGATTCACAACTATGAGTCTAAAATTAGATCTCTTCATGCAAACACTTGGTTCATTAGCTAACTACCCGTAATAAATGCAGTCTGAACCACACAGGCGACCGATGTCGGTCCCTGTCTGCCTGGAGGTGACCGATGCCGACTGATACCTGACCGACGTCGGTTGCTTCTCTTTACTGTCCTGCCAATGTCGGCTGATCAGACTGACCCCAGCTTCTCTGCAACTCAGCAACCTTCAGCAACCTCCTCTCCTATTTGCATCAGTGAAGCTTTTAGCTCCACAACCTAACAATCTCCCACTTGGAGATAAACAGCTGCACTGTACCTGTACCTGTACTCTGTCTAATCTATTTCTTGGTTTGTATCCCTCTTCAAGCTCAATCCTGAAGACAACCCACCACACATCCTGTGGTGTACCACCTGTCATCTGAGTACCCTGCCACATCCGAACCTACAAATGCATGTAGTGAAGTCCTGACCCTACGTAACATGAATCCCTACTGCTAGTCCCTCTCAAATACTTGAGAATCCACTTCCCTAAATTGGCTCCTAATTCTCTGACAGCTCCCACTGCATGGGAAAACTTAGGTTTATACCAGACTTCATGTGATTTCAGACACTATACCTGTCCAGCCCTTAGTGTGCTCCGGCTCTGCATCCCGAACCTCACCAACACCTGATTCACATCAGCTCCCACTCGAGACAAAATCAACCTGTGATCTCCATGCCTCCCATGTCAAAGAATTTCACTGCTCCAAACTCCTCATGACATGCCACTGAACTAATCTTACCCTTAGCTCAGCAAAACCCTATATGTACACCCCTACTAGCTAGCATACTATCCACATACAGTGACAGAATGATGTTGCAATCATCATCCCCCTGGTAAGTCAAACCACAGTAGTTACCCTGACACTAACTGAAGCCATGCTTCATCCTCCACCTGTCAAAACCTGTACCACTGTCCTGCAGCTCCTCAAGACCATATGACCTAGTCTTCTATCTCACATATCCGTTCTCTCTATTCTTCTACTAAGGCATCCATTCATTGCTGTGCTTTCATCCAGCTGGCAAACCTACCAGAACACCCATCTGGTTCTACTCCAAGGAATCACATCCTCATCCATGCCAAGCTCACACCTATTTCCTGGATCCTTCCTGCTCTACAATCAGCAACATGTATAAAGAAGAGGAACAACAAATTTGAGGGCCTACTTACACCTTCAGTCCTCCGTATGGGTGTTTGAGACTCCTTGACAGCATGCTGTCCACCCAAAATTTGTTACAGTGACCGACCTCAGCCACCCCACAGTCTGCATCCAATCGACGTCGGTTCTCATGCGTCTGTCCCTGACTACCAACCTGCCAGCGCTGGTGTCCCTGCTGTCGATGTCGGTCCTCCTGACCGACATTGGTCTTACATGCTACCGACGTCGGTCCCATGACTGACGTCGGTCTTACCCTTCCCGACATCGCTGGCTTCGGTCTGCACATGACCGACATCGGCACCTGTCTGTTCGATGCCGGTTCCTCCTGACCGACACCGGTACCTGTGTTTACCTGTGAGTGATGACTTTTTACTCGCGAGCTCCTTTGGATCAAAACACATGTCTAAACTGCTCTGCTCAGATGTATCCAGCCTCATCCACTAAACTCTGTCTGCCATCTCCTCCAAGAACACCAAGGCTTTCCAGTTCTTAAGCCTATCAAATATATCTGTCTTCCACTTAAGAACATGCATCTCCTTCCTACTCATGTGACCAAGCCTACGAAGCCACGTCTCCACAATATAAGAAGAATCAGTAATATAAATAAGTAGATAAAGTATACCTATTTTCTTACCACCAGCTAATTCAAGTGCATCCGCTGTGAGAGTTCTTGTGCATCTCTCATCACCCAATCTTTCTGAAGAAATTAGCCATATCTCCAAACCTGGGACCTGCATGACCTTCATCAACACCTGTGTGTTGGCCACTTGCAATTTCAGCTTCACTTCCCCTTTTCCAATCTTTTGGCAAGGCTCACCAGCTCATCTACCTGGGGTTGCATGGAAAGAGGCAACCGAATCTTTTATCCAAGATTCAACTTTATCCAAGAAACCTGCAAACACATCCTGTGCAACAACACCTACAACATCTGTATCTTCAGTTTCTTCATGCTGATCTGCTACCAACCAACAATCTTCTTTTACCTGCTCTTTCTTTCCATAGGGCCGTGAGTGACCATCTATGCTTTTCAACTCCTCCATTCTTAGCTTACTTTCATCTGCCGTTGCTCTACTCCCACTCAATCAGAAACCCCTGAGAGTGACCTATAACCAAACACAACCCTGCTTCCTGCAACCTTAGCTCTCATACCACTTGTTGGTATCAAGCTCAAGAACCTACAACCAAGGCTCTGATACCACTTGTCAGGGATATGAAACACCAGAAGCATACAATTGATTACCAAATACCAAGCAACTATAATATGCGGAAATAACCAGATTCACCAAGTAACTAGAATTCAGAATAACACAGCATATGAGAGACAATACACAACTTGTATTAACACTTTATACAGAAAAGAATACAATAGAGAATATCCCACATCTTCTCCACCACCTTACAGAGGTTTCCCACACCTCAAGTGAATAGTAATTCTTCTCCCCAAAGCTCTCCCTCTCACAGGTCCCAACACACAACTCAAATATAGAGTTGGTGTTCACCTCCCATGCTCCACGCACACCACAAGTGCTCCACACACTCCACAAGTACTCCACGTACTCAACAAGTACTCAAGGTACTTCAAGTAGATCTCCCATGAATCTACAACAACCTGCAATTCAACAAACCATACTTATGGAAGGAACTCCCTTGCCTTCCTATCTTGCTCTATCCGAGTACACACCTATACTCCAAGTAGATCCTGCCTGATACTGCTCCCTGTTGTGTTGCTGTCTATATGATCTTGCACACCTTCAAATCAAACAATAGTTCTGCTCACCTGTGAACCTTGACCTTGCACACACATACACCTGCAGATCAACGATCTTACTTACCATGTAGATCTCCTATATAGGCCATGCAACTGTGACCAAGATCCTACACTCCTGAAGAATCTAGCTGACTCTCCAAACCAGCACCAACACGCCTGGTACTACTGTGGAACTAGGAGGAACACCCTTGCTCACCTCACACATAGAAGGAGCAAACTTTGCTCAACTCAAACTAGCCCACTTTTCCAATACAACCATGAGTCTATTATATAGATCTCATCCAAACAATAATTAGACATCTAATTACAATAATTAGATCCACAGCTATGAGTCTAAAATTAGATCTCTTCATGTAAACACTTGGTTCGTTAGCTAACTGCCCGTAATAAATGCAGTCCAAACCACACAGGCGACCGACGTCGGTCCCTGTCTGCCTGGAGGTGACCGACGCCAGCCGATACCTGACTGACGTCGGTTGCTTCTCTTTATTGTCCTGCCGACATCTGCTGATCAGACCAACCCCAGCTTCTCTGCAACTCAGCAACCTTCAGCAACCTCCTCTCCTGTTTGCATCAGTGAAGCTTTTAGCTCCACAACCTAACATTATATTTCTCTTAGAGATATTATTTTTGAAGATGATTATCATCAAGAGTGATTAACATTACTTGAAATTTCGGATGAGCATTGATTCAGGACCTTGATCATATCCATTTATATCAATAAATAATAAAATGTGCATATAATCAACATATAAAATGATGATATTTGAGTATTGGTGACCTTATCCTTAAAAAAAATCAGCATGTTACAAATATGGAAAAAAGTAAGCATGGAAAATTTTATATAAATTGGATTGGAATATATATAACTAATTATACATATGGATATAGGGTATATAATTTGGCCTCTCTTAAAGGAAAACTAGAATGCGACCCTCTTAACACTTTTCATATGTGTCCTTTCTATTGATAATAAACTTAAAACAAACTACAATTAGCATAGGAGGTTTAAAAAAACTAACTATACCACACCTCGTATCACTTGAAAAATACCCAATAATGATAAATAATCATGTGGATATCTAGTAGCATGCATACCCTCACCTTATATATGAACATCTTGTCCTTGTTAATAGCATGTTATAAATGGACAAACTCCACCTATAATAGGAAAGAGCCTAAAATCATTATTTCCTGATATCTCTCACCTAAAAAAGTTTATTTTAGGGATAGAAATATCATCTTGTGTAAATGGATTTAAGTCATCCTAGGTTATATCAATAATCTATGATATGTGTGTGTGTGTGTGTGTGTGTGTGTGTGTGTGTGTGTGTGTGTGTGTGTGTGTGTGTGTGTGTGTGTGTGTGTGTGTGTGTATGTATATATATATATGTATATATGTATATGTATGTATATATATGTATATATATGTATATATGTATATATATATATGTATGTATATATGTATATATATATATATGTATGTGTGTGTGTGTGTGTGTGTGTGTGTGTGTGTGTGTGTGTGTGTGCGCGCGCGCGCGCACGCATGTGCATGTATGTATGTATGCCAAAGTAAAAGGGAGAAATTATATATTGATCCCTTGGAGGATATCTATTCATAAAGTTCCATAAAATCACAAATTAATCCCTTGAAAGATAGATGTACAAGCATATATCTTAGATTATAGACCACTCCCTCAAAGGATAGATATCTAAAGTATAAAATATAGTAGAAAACTTCCCATATTATTATTTATCTAAAGCATTCCTATAAAATAAAAATCATAAAAGAAAAAATCTAATGTATCCCAAGAAAACTTCTCACATAGATTAGATCTATCAAAAGTATTAGACTTCCAACATTTATTATTTTTATAAAGCATGCCTCTAAAATAAAAATCCCAAAAGAAAAAATCTAAAGCATCCCAAGAAAGCTTCTCACATTGATCAACTTTCTCAAAATATATGGAATTCTCACATTTATTAGTCTACATGGAAGGTTCTAAGGTTAGTCTTATAGACTTAAAACATGAGATGAGACTTATATTCCTAAAATGAAGTAAGATTTGATATAATTTTTTTAAAAATAAAATCCATCTTAATTCCCTTATAAGGGGTAGTGAACTTAATTAACATGGGGTTGTTAAGAAGTAATTATTAATAGTAAATAAAGGATGCACATTCATATTTAGCAAGTTGTTTATCTATGGTTAGGTTTTGAGTCTATAAGGAGTCATGAAAACCTCCTTTATTCTTTATCATAAGAATTAAAAAATCAAATTTAATTAAGATATCCATTGTTTAAATTTATTGTTTGTCCACAAATCTCACAAAATTCAAGATATAAAATCATTACTCATTATGCCTTATCCCTTTATTATCATCCATAAAAACATAAATAAAATCTAAAATAAATCATTTTTTACATTATATAAATCACATAATAAATTTATAACCATGGAAAAAATTAAAATACATCACAAAATCTAAATACATAAATCACATCACATCACCATAATATAAAAACATATAATGCAATGCTAACTCGTAATCAAAAATATGAAATATGCAAAAATATATAGGCTCATGAATGTACATCATCTAAAGTCTCAAAGTATAACAATATACAAAATGGCTCTCTAGTTAGTATAATGTATAAAATATAACTAGTCAATAAAATAAATTCAACTCAAGTGGATGTTATCACTGCCTCACCCCTACCTCCACCCCCACCTCCATTCCTACCTCCATCCCCTCCTCTATCTCCCCTTTTATCCCTTCCATCTCTCCCCTATACTAAACTCCCCAAGGTAGTTGACCCACTATGAGTCTATTATGATGATCTCACCTGTGTCAATATATAAGTATCATATCAAGGTACCTTCATAAATCATTCTAGTATGATCTACTCATAGTATCAAAACTTTACAAAAATATCCTAGTACCTATGTAGACTCATTATCCCTCTTATCTTGTGATTGATCTTATTCCCCCTATACCTAGCTACCTTACAATCACCATAACACCTCCCCTTAGTTTATCCCTCTTTACATGATATCTATCATGATATCAAACTACCTGATCATGGCTCTCCTATAATACTTCTATTTATATTTTTAAATAATCATAACTACACTATATCTCCATTAGAGTCCCCTATAGTGTGGCCACATGTCCTTATAGTGCATCACACTATGCCCTTAGTACATCATGCTCTATAATAATCACCTATACATCCACCTCCCCTACCTCCTCCATATCTACATGTACTCTATCCTATCATTTCCATAATAATCTCTCCTATTTCTCTCTTAGTTGATCCCCCCACCATAATGAAAATGATAAATTACATTTTACATCCTCCACCTTTATGGTTGTTAGCTTCTATTCTTGTCCTACTTGTGGATCAACATAGTGGGCCTATGGTAGCCTAGTCTATGTATCATCCTACCTATATAGCTATAGTGTGTCTAAGATACCTTTTACTTATCCAAATTATCTCCTCACCTTCTCAAACTAAAAGAACTGTAGGTTCTCTACTCTCCTCCCATGTAGCCACATGTTCCACTATCTCCCAACTAAATCTTCCTCTACCCTAGGCCATGCTATAAAACCCACATATGGTCTCAAAATCACATATCCCTCTTGTAGTTCCTTCATAACCCACTGATAATAATCTAAGTCACATATAATCCCATTAGTAAAGTTTTCATAAGGTATTCCTTCCGCTAAAAGAAGCCTACACTAGAAGCTATTTGGTGTCATCATGCCCATAAAGTGCCAAGTGGGTGAACTCATATGATGAACTCATAATCCTAGCACTACAAAACAAATGTCACTTCCAACACAAACCTCCATTATGTCCTTCACCACCATAACTCTCTATACACCTAGGCTAATAGGGAAATAGTCCATGAAAATATTATGTGATGTTCCTACATGTCTGTCACCACACCTATCAGGCTCTAGGGAAATCCCCCCCCACTTAATTTGGTAATGCATAGCATGATATGGAAAAAATCATCATTGTCATGACTAGTATCCTCTTCATATACTCCTCATATAGTCCCTCAAAATTAAAATCCATAGTAGTGAATGTGATGTCCATAACATCCTCTTTATATAGTCATGTTAGTGTCTACTTGTCCCCTCTCATCTACCATCATAATCATTGTACCATGGATTGGTAGTCCTAGTATACAATGGATGTCCTCCATTGTCATGGTAATCTCCCTTGTAAGTATCTATAAGGTCCCTATATTCATATCCCACTACTCCAACAAAGCTACCAATAACCTCACATCTTTGTGAACATGATGATAGTGGTGCAATCCTCAAAAATCAATAACATCCATGTGTTCCCATTCCTCACCACCACATATAGTCATATAACTACTCCAATAGTGGTGGTACTCAGTCATGAATCATCAATCAAGTTTATGCCTATGATTTTAGGTCAACATTTATACTTTTATTTCCTATACTCCTAAGTTATCTTAAATTTTTCGTATCTTATCTTAAATAGGTATTGATACTAAGGAATCAATACCATTCCTTAAAGATCTATGTTGACTCTATATCAATCAATGTTGATCCATAAAAGATTAATGTTAATCTAATAATAATCAACATTAATCCTTATGAGTTTTTATAATAATATACATATTAAATTACACCAAATAAATTTAAAAAAATAAAAAAATTCAACATATTCAATAAAATAAAAATTAAAACTTACCTCTTTGTGAGATCACTACCTCCACCTCTATCTGCTTTTATTAGCCTCCATCATTCATAAATCTCCAAGACATGTGAGTGTCAATTTTTTTACTCTCATATACATATCTTCTATTAAAAATGACTTTCTAACAGATTAGGCTTCACATATATCCCCTAGAGATTGACATTGATTCTTTTACGACCGATGCTAATTTTGTGTGATCAGCATCGATCCCTATAGTTTGATGTCGATTGGTTCTATTTAGCTCATTCTTTTCACTTATTAATTTTTTTTTCATCCCTCTAGTCTTAAACCAAGGCTACCTAAGTTATCTTTGTTACAACTATCTAGTTATTTATTAACTTTCATTACTAGCTAGTGGACATAGACCCCTTGTTAGTCTCATAGCCTTTAAGAGGCCTATACTCATTTAGGATAATATTGCCTATGGATCCTGAGAGTGCACCTCATCTTGAAAACAAATATCTATAGAAATCACACCTAAATAAATTACACTAGATGCTTTGGTCATCCCATCTTATCCTTTGTTCTCTTGAATGCCTTTGATTGATCCCACTTATTCATAGTTGTTTAAATCCATTAATTGTTTTCCTTGGGTTATTTTATATTGGATATATTACATCTTGTTCATGTAAAATTGTACTTCATTACTACCCTTATAGATTTGATAGTCATTTTATATTTGTCTTATCCATCACCACGTCATTTCAAACCCATCACTACCTTATCATCCTTTACTAACTCTTATTTTGAGGGGGGATAGCTCCTCATATAAATTTGGGGCATTAAAACTCTCTTCGTTTTTGTCTTGTAGTAGGTTATTAAAAATTTATCAATAAAAAGGGGCAAATGTAGACACTAGGATTTCACATAATAATATTTATGCTAGCATGGGTCCTAGGTACCCTTTCTTATTCCATCACTATTTCAACCCATGTATTTAACTTTAATAATTACCATCTTATCCTTATCTCGTGTAATTATTTTTACTAATTACTATTTCACTTACGTAATTTATTTTAACTAATTACCTAAAATAAAAATATAGTAAAATCTACCAAATCATAATAAAACTAAATAGTTTTAACCCCCTAACAACTCCCTTGCCATCCAAAATCCATTCAAAAACTTAAAACCTAGTTTGAAGTCATGTTTGAAACCTTTTAAACAACATTTGGTAAAAATGTGCTAGAATTAGTATCAATCCCAAAAATAAATGTCGATTATATTGAATCGTCATCAATTTAACCACATGCTTCCCTTGAGAAAACGATCATAATTATGCATTGAAATTTTACACTAGAATAATGAAGGAATTTACATGAAATATTTTTAAAATAATATATCTCCTATTAGAAATCCACACTCCTACATCATCCCCTCATCACTCATCTAAAGGTATAAATCCACTCATCAACCTCCTAATTAATAAATATTTAGAGTATCATGAAAGTAAGTATATTTACTTATTTCAACAAAATATGTCTTTCTATTCTATTTTATATTCCTATTTATCTCCCTTATCATTCCTAAACCATCCTAATCTATCCTAAATCCCATACAACCAATCCTTAGGCTCTTATTTTCATATTTTTATCCATACTATCAAAAGCAATGTCGATTCAAAAAATCAACATCAATATTATATGACCATCATTGATCTATATTTATATCCTTTTTTGTCTACAATCCAAACCTATTTATATTAACATCCATAAATTGATCTTAATCACTTATTTTTTAAACCATGGGATTCACTTGTAGATGACATTGCCAAGAGTTATGCATGATTTGATCACCATTCATGATTTTCCTATAATGTGACAACCTTTCTTTTCTAACCAGAGTGACATTACTTTTGAAATAGGAATCTATGTAATTGTATTCCCCACCACTTTAGAGGCTATTTACAATAAATTAGAAATAATACAAGTAGAATAAGACTCAACTGAAGCTTATTAGAATTCTCATTTTACTAATAGCCATAGGATGGATTTGGATTAATTTAAATCATTTCAATTCATATCTGTATTGATATATGCATTTTCTAATTTCCTTTACTATTTTTATTTGATTAAATGCTTATAAAGTGGGCTAACATCCTTATTGAGAAGTGTACCACTTCTTGGGAGTTATTTAATACTATGAAAACCCCTAATATATTCTATTAATCCAATCCTTTTTTAGTTTTATCTTATGTTTAGGTAGTCCTTCCTATCCAAAAATGAGATCCCATGTCGTTAGATCAATGGTGTGAAATATTCTATATCATAGGTAAGCCATAAAACCCTATATTTCAATTTACATTTTGATTAGTCTATTTTATAAAATAATAAATGAAAATTACTTAATCAATGTCTAAGGTGAGAATGGATGAGGTAGATGAAGGGTTAATTTTGTTTAAACATGGATATAAAAAGGATGTAATTTTTCAAAAGGAGATTATAGAACATGGAAATAAGGATGCAAAATTACCCAAACATGTTCAAACCAATCCTATGGAGTTTGACATGGTTATGAATGAGGTTTAGAATCATGATAGTTGAAACATAGTTATGGATGATGTGGACCTTCATAAGTTCTTTGGTCATTGGTTCATGAGAGACCATAAAAGACTCAATGAAGATGTGAACAAGATGAGTTATAAGGATGGGATCCTTTGTACCAGGGTGGACCTATTAGAGTTGAGTGCTCATTTTATGGAATTGAAATAAAAGGTAGATATAATGGAGAGATAAAATGTGAATATTAAGGAAAACCTTAATGTCCTTATAGACTTTAGTTACATTACTATGAATTTTTTTTTGTAAAGTATGGATGGGATGAAACTATTGACTAAGAGAAATAATGGTGATGTTGATAATTCCAAGGCTAGAAAGAAGATGAAGCTCATGGGTAAATAGGAAGATGTTCTTCAGACCTCTCACCAAATGGAAAAAAATTAGGATCTTGGTGGATAAGTAGGAGAAATCTTATGAGAAATAGAAGTGTCTAGGATGTTAATTTGTTTCTTACTACTTTATTGCTTAATTTTGGTTGTTTTTATAACTTATTCTATTTATATTTTTATTTTTGGGTAGACTTTTTGATGTACCTGGCTCTATGACCTAGTCTTATTGTCTTTATATTAGGTAGGGTCCCTTTCAAAACATAGTTTTACTATTAATAAGAAAATATCACCTCAATGAGATAATTTGAAGATAAAAACATCATGTCTCACCTCAAATATCCTAGCTAAAATTACTCCATCCTTGTGACCACATTCTCACATTAAATTGATTAAGGAGTTACCTACTTCTATGGTTATACCTAGGAATACCATTTTTCATTCATCATCTAGTGATATAGTAGTAGATGCCTTTGTGTTTAACCCTAAAATGGTAAAATATAGGTTGGTGTTATTTAGATTGCATTAAATGGATATATAAAAATGAAATGGCATAAAAGTGATAACTAGATCTATAACATGAAAATTAGATTCTAAAAATAGATATAAGCATACACTGAATTTATTATGTGGAGATAGTCTAAATATGGAAATTAAGACTACGCTAGATATATAAATTAAAAATAAGTGATTTGATTTTTTTTTTATGCTAATGTAGCTCTAGATATAAAACATAATAAAATTAGGTGGGAAGTAGATTCTAGAACAATCATCAACTTATGGATGTAATGCATCTAGCTCTCTGGTTGGCCTAAGATGGTTGCATTGATGCTACTATCTAGTTTCTACACCAGTGTCTTATATGAAATATTTATTAAAATAGGATGTGATCACTTATTTTTATTTGTATTCACTCTAGTGTATTTAGATCTGGCCTTAGACAATCATTGTATATGTAATAGAAAAACCCTAGCTTTCTATCTTCAATGTGACATTGGGGAAAAATGGGTTAGTGGGAACATGGTGTCAAGATGACCCTAATGACCTCACCATTAAAATATGTTTCCTACATAGATAATTATCTAAATGGGTACTTATACTAATGTATTTCTCCTTACATGTTGACTTGTGTGTGAATCATACAATGTGTGCAAAGCAAGTATAATAGTGACCTATCTTGTAACTTGGCAAATCAGGTTCTTGGGATACTCCTTTAGTACTTAAAACTTGTAGATGTGTTATATCTATGAATCATGTAGAAATAAATAAACTTTGTTAAATTAAATGCTTGATAGAGTGATTTTGATAAATTCTATGGCATCTTTGTTTTTTCTAGGTATTTATAGGTAAGGAAAGAATGAGTGTTGATTTTGTATTTCTATCAATCCCTTTAGAATAATAACTCACATTAAATAAATTATTATAACCATTAGGATAAATTTAATTTTAAAATTAGATGATTTTAGGGCAATGGGCACTTGCATTTAGAGAGGATAGTAGCATTGATGTTACTATTTGACCCAAACATTAGTCTCTAGAGAGTGGGAGAATAGTTCTGGGTCTAGAACTTATTGATATGGAAGATAAGTACATTTTAAGCATTTTGGGAAAGATAGAATACCTAGGTCATAAATATAATACTATTTAAACTAAGAGATATAGGCTAAGAGGCACAATGATAAAGCATATGCAAGATTTATGGGAGTGAAAAGGTTAATAACTAAGAGGAACAACCAAGGTTTGAGTTTTCCAAGTTTACAATATTAAGGTGCTATATAATTGACTATCATTATAACTCCATTTAAAAAATCAATATATTGATGTCATTTTCTACCAGGGTCAATGCCTAAGGTTATATATAATGAGACCATTAGATATTAGAGTTTACAATTTGATATTTGGGGGCTTTACTTCTACTATGATGTTTAAATCCTAAGAATAGTAAATAATATTTTATCTCTATTTTATATAAAGGTAAATATAAAATGTTTTCTAAGTAAAAATATCCTATTGTCATTCACACTAACAACCTACATAACTTAAACATCTAAAATAAGACATTATAGTGTCCTCACTTGACTTGATTGACTAGGTAAGATAGTGTGATATTACAAAATCTGAGAATGTTATCTATTATCACATAAACAACTAACAAATTTTGAATGTGGATATAGGTTAAAAAAATTTAATTTTTTTTGAAATTGAAAGACACATTCTTGCATTAATAAAATTCACTTGCATTAAATTTAAACAACCTTTTCATGTAAAGGAAACACATTTCATTAAAGGAAATTTACTCGTTGTTTTAGAAAATAAAACACACTTTACTTTGAAAAGGAATCACACTTTTTAGTAAATTAATTATACCTAAATTAAAGAAATGATTCTAAACTATAAAATAAAAAGTACCGATTTATCTTGATCTTTGGAGTAAAGTGGGCTCTTGCTCCTTCCTCCGAACAGGAATAGATTTACTCAATAATTAAAAGGAATGATGGAATTTATTTCATTATCAATGGAACATATACAAAGATGCAAAAGTAATTTAGAATGCTTCTTATAATTTATAATTAACTAAACTTTTTTAATTTTGAATTTTTTAACTATTTGGAATGAGAAGGATATATTCATTTAAATCACATCTCAACATCTATTCACAAAATAAAAAATATGGTGATCTAAACAACCAAATCTATTTATTCAAAATATAGACAATCTAGGAATTGGATCCCATGATTATAAGAAGACATTGGAACTGACTCAACTATATATATATATATATATATATATATATATATATATATATATATATATAATAACTAATATAAATTTGAATAGATTTATCCAATTTTTAAAAATATAAGTATAAATATATCTATATTATTTTAGACCATTATTATGAAAAATGATGTCTAAAATAAGATACGTAAATATGAAAAATATATTTATATACAATAGATATATTTAGAATCACTATATCAATCTATAAGGTCAAGGAGGACATCTTTAGAGCATGCCTAGGCATCTTCAGAGCATTCTGTATAGGTCTTCAAAGCATCTTTAGAGCAACTTGAAAGCATCAAATATTTGGAGCTCATTTTCTAAATCCTCAAAACTATATCCAAAAAGGTTTCCAATTTTTTTTGATGTCTTATCAAAATTATCCCACCATAGGGATGTGTTTCTATACACAAAATTGTGTTATTTCACCCAAGTTAGACACAATAACAAGATAAAGAATCAATGATGTATCACATACAAAAAAAGAATAGTTATATTCATTTCCTACTTAGATAAGACCTTAACTATTAAATGCAATTCACTATATAAACAAAAGGTAAAACTTATGGATAGCTTGTATTAGATATAATGAGCTATATGTAATGCTCATAAATAATCACAAAATATCATCTATATCCCCATCCATTTAATATAGTAATTAAATTACTAGTTTAAAGGAAAGGAATGCATCCATATATGTGTATGAACACCTTCTATTTGTGTGTGCCCAACACTTGAGTGTTTTAATGGTGACCAACCTAAAACCAAGAGCATGTTACAATATAAAATTAGTACATATAATCTGGGTTGAAATTTATTAAAATAGATTGAAATTAAATTATCAAGGTTTAGGAGTATACTTGTGTGTCTATGTAGCCACCTTGCCTATTTGAAAATTATTTTTCAAAATATGTATCATTATAAGGATTTGAATACTAATATTAGGATAAGTATAGATACATATTTAGAGTTCATATATCTAAGGAGATATATAGATAGAGAGATAGATATTGGAAGGCACATGCCCCCAACTTTGGATCAAAAGTGAGTTATCACCTAGTAGTTGAGATTAACTCAAACATACAACCCAATGATACTTATAACCTGGTGAGTTTGCCTGATCAAGTCCAACCTAAAAAAATGTTAGGATTGAGTGATTTGATCACCTAAATCATACCAAAAGGTGAACTAGCTATTACAATAGATTGGCTCAATAAACGTCAGTGGGGTATTAGTATGAAAATGTTTGTGATGTGGTAAAAGTCCATAAAATATTATTAGAATCTAAAACTAATTTGGATTTTTCAATATTATGCACATGTTGTATAGAATATTCACCCTAGATATGTATTATGTTGAAACTATATATAAAAATAGTATTAGTGTATAGAATTTTTCCATAACTACGAATCTAAATCATATATATATATATATATATATATATATATATATATATATATATATATATATATATATATATATATATATATATATATATATATATATATATATATATATATATATATCTGTGTGTGTGTGTGTGTGTGTGTGTGTGTGTGTGTGTGTGTGTGTGTGTGTGTGTACTTTTGCCAATTTGGATAGATATTTAAGTTTGGATAACATGCTTCAAAATCATTCCCTCACTATATATAGATAAATCTAAAAAATTATAAAATTACCAATGTGGATAACATGGTTCCAAAACATACCCCCATTGTAATCTAGAGATGCTAAATATTGAATAGGTATGGAGAACATATTTTTAAAGCATGCATGCACTGAATCTAAAAAACTATGAATGTGTTGAATCCAATCACATGTGACATGCCCCCACTAAATATGAAAACTAATATAAATATTGTACTCTAAGTGAGTGTGAATTACATGCTTACAAATCATGTCCTTAATGTAATATGGAAAGTTTGAATGTGTGGAATCCATATCCATATGACATGCCCCCACTAAATTTGAAAATTTATATAAGTAACATATACTAAAAAAGTGTGGAGAACATGCTTCCAAAGTATTCCCCCAATAATATGCCCCACCTTTGAGGTGAGAGAAGATAGGAACTGATAGTTACCTCACCTCAAAAGGATAATAAAACTATAAAATATGTGAATGTAACCTTGTAACATATAAAAATAATATTGCTAAGTACATGTATCATTCAAATTCATAGAAAAATGTGATCACATCAATAACTATTATTTTCATGCATATTTTTACCATAATTAGGATCATGTATGTAACCAATATTAAAGGGTACATTCAAGACCTATGCTTTTATTTTGAATAATACATTATAAGTAAATGGTTTATAAATAAATGGTTTGACAATTGGATTATTTGTGTATGAAAAACCAACCACACCATAGGTTGGATCTTATTTATTTGAAATGGATGTTTCTTGTTTGTTTTCATCATTAGTAACCTATGGGATATAAACTAAAAAAAAATGAACATATTATCTTATTCATTATAAAAAGATGTATTTTGATTATTCTATAGCATTAATATTTTTTATTTTTCTTTCAAAATTTATTGATTTTGATCATTATTTGGAATATGTAGTGTGTATTTTGGAGAATTTGAAACATTGGAAACTTTCACATCCTGTGAAGGCTCATCCACATTTTATGATGTATCATTTGAAACTTGAGGTGGATTTGGTAAAAGTTTCTCATTTTATTTTGGAAGATATTTTGGTACCCATTTTTTTTCATTTTACATCTTTGATTTGGGATAATTTATGTTTTTTATATATTTTTTCAATCAATATG